>JACDJE010000306.1:844136-893406 GCA_016647715.1 Pavo muticus
CCCCCCCCCTTCTTTTTCCAATACAAAATACACATTCCATAATGGTAACAATAAGTATTTTCCTTGTAGATTTTCAGTCTATCCTTTTCACCCTCCCCAGATCACAAGCTCTCATTTCTAAGGATCCAAGACTTCCAGTTCAAAGCTTTGTTCATGCCTTTAGCCCTAGTTCCTACCAATATTCAGAACAAATGTGCAGTGAATGCAGAAACCACATCACGAAGCCCCAGATCCGCCATCCTGAGGCTTTCTGGTTTAGATTGTTGTGAGCAAGTCAACAAGACACCAGCAAACACCGCAACCTTACACAAAGGTAAGCTGTGAATCAAGAGCTGTGCTTGGACGTCCCTAACCCCTTCTACAATGATTTAAGATGCTTACTTTAAAACCGTGGGCAGCAGGTGGGATTTACAAGAGCTCAAACAGACAACTGTGAAAGTCTGAGTTCTGTATCAGCAGCTTTATTCAACTCTGAAATTCAATACACCGAGAATATTCCAACAGGGAGAAAATGGTTCAAACACGAAGAATGTTTTTACCAAAATTTAATACAGAATGTTTACTTCTTTACAGAAACATACTCCTACTCCTCTCTCCTAAGAGGCATTGAGCTCAGTGTGTGCATCTATGAGAGCACATCTGTCTGAGCCCCCAGGGCAGCGGTCCCAGCATTGGCTCTGCTGGGGAATATCTTTCCAAGCAACTTTTTCAGTGTCTGTTTCCAGCCACCTATAGCAGCCTGGAGCTACAGTTTGGAAAGACTGGCCTTGCTCTTCTCACTTCAAATTTATCTCAAGGCCCAATATGACTCCTTGAAGCAAGATGGTTTTTCTTATGGATACAGCAGAAGGGTGGAAGTTGGGAGCAAGCCAAAGCAATGCCTGCATCTCCTCCACCAATAGATGAAATGTGCACGAAGTAACTCCTACCCTGCCCTTGTGCATGGTGTGAGAAGTGTCAGCACCCTCATACTTCAGGAAGAAAAACTTGCTGACATTCACAGAAATTCCTAAGGGGAGTCTGCTGGTAGCTTGAAGTAGAAAGAAAATAAAGAAAGAAAAATAAAAAGAAATAATAAACATTGTCTGCTGTCAAGTCCAAATCCCAAAAGAACTTACATTTATCCAATGAATACCTGTGCAATTTGTATTTCAGCCACAAAAACTGCAACTGAGGAAACACCTGCCAGCTTGGTGGCCTAACCAACAAGTCCAACTGCCTCCTTCAGCTTGTTTTCTGGTTCCACAAATGTGCCTTCTTGTCTTTAAGCCAAGAATAACATCCTCTTGAAGGGGATGCCAATTCGAGGAGACACCTGGACTCAGTTCTCCACCTCCTTCAGCACATCCACTAGCCACTAAGCAAGCAGGTAACACGTGAAATGGGTACAGTCCAAAAGAGAACATAATTACAGGCACCTTTTGTACGAGCTCAATCTTGGTGCATGCACACTGCAATCTTGGTGCATGCAATGTGTTTATGACATTGGGAATTCCATTGGATATACTGTCCAGTGTCTGAATCAGGGTGCAGTTTCAGCATCACTGGGTGTCTAGCTGTTCAAGTGGGCTGCTCTGGGCACAGGCACAGCATACAAGTTCATAACTCAGAGCCATTTTGGGTGCCTCCTGAACTAGGCAGCTGAGATGCAAAGGGTTATTTTCAAATGAAAAGTCTACACACAGCATATTTTGGATCCAGCTCCATGCTAGAGACTCAAGTAGTATTCAAAACTATACGCACATGGGAAAGCACAAATGACATTGATCTAGGTGTGCAGGGGATGAATACTAGAGCTGTAGGCAGAAAGGTCTGGTCATTAGCATAGAAGATATTAGTCTTGCTTCCATGGTTCAGTAGCCACCTGAATTCCCTATTTCAGCCCATACACATTCCACGATCTCAGTGATAAGCAACAGGCTGTTGCACAACATCTGTGTATTATCAACTTTAACCTCCCAGGAACATCCAAGGAGCCTGGGAGGTACAAGCACAGCACAACACGTCTGAACCACTCAAGTAAAACACAGTGCCAACAGCAGCCTGTCAATACGTTGGCATCTTAAAAACAGCACTTAAAAAACAAATCTTCATGCATTTAAAAGTCTTAAACACTTGGCTATATAGTAAAATTACAGTGTTTGATATCTTTCACAATAAGGAAAAGCGTTATACTGCCTTTTACTCTTTCCAACAGCATGGACTACACACCTGACCTCCTCTCTGATCAACTCCTTCAGTAGTGTCTGTATTTCTCCAATCCATTTTAGCAAGCTGATAATAATATGAAGACAATACAGCTGGAAGCAATCAATACCTACTTTGACATTCAGTGTCAGCTAAATGTCAGCAGTGTGAAGTATCTGGCATACACTGATATGTTACTCTTTCTTCATGAAGACTTCAAACCTTTTTACCCGGCGTCTTACTTATGTGAATTAACACAAACAGTGGAGCAGCTTCAAAATCATACTTCTGCCACAAAAGATGTTAAAAAAGATGTTTAGATGAGGTTCTTTCCTCACCTACCCATACCCCACTACCAAGAACAGGAGTTATTTGCTGTTGATGTTTGTATGGGAACTGTTGAATCACGGCCTGAACCTCTGATTGACCACCTGAGGCAAGCAATGAGTCAGCCATGGGAACACAGGTGAAGGTAATTCACCTATGTGCCCGGAAGGGGTGGAGCCAGGCTCCACCTTTCCTAGACCCCATTTAAGGGCTGACTTCCACTGAGGAAGGATCTCTTCCTGGAGGTCGCTCCTTGTGGAGTCTTGTGAGCCTACAACACCAGTGAGCATCTTTCCTCTCTGTTTAACTATTCTTACTAGCCTAACTTCTCTATATACTGGTTAACCTTACGACCTGTTAACCTTACAATGTTGTTTCAATACGATACGCTCTCAGGACTGGAATTAAGCTTCTAGACTGCATGGCACGAGAGAATAAATAAAATCTTGTCTGCTTTTCAGGGTAAAATGCACCAAGCTGCTCTGCTGCCTGACCTAGAAAAGAGATCCTCATCCTCGGTGTGTCATTAGAATCAGCTGTTCTTTTCCCAGCACATGGGTGGGAAGCCTTTGGAGGAAATAAGCTATAATTGACCCGTTTGCTGAAAAGCAAAGGGAAAACACAGCATATTATGAAAATTACAGGCAAGCCTTCACCATGACAGCTCAGCTCCTGTGTCCAGTATACGCCTTGCTAATAGCCAGGGACTGCTGACAAAACGTCACAGCGCTCTAGGCAAACACTCCACTCTGTTTAAACCTAGAATTACACAAAAACATACAGATCTGCATAACGAATTTGTTTCACAAACAAAAACCACCTTTGGAGTGTAAAGGAGAGACAAACCCATGCAAAGGCTACAAGGTAAAGCCCTGCAGGCTCACGATGCATACAGTGCACACAAAGAGCAGATAAATGTATGGCCACAATGTTGGCACTGCCTGAGCTGCTGCAGCCCTGAGCAGGACTAGAACAGTGCAGGTGTATTCAGTGTTTTTATTTCCTTCTATTTGCAGAACAGCTATTTCTTCAGTACTTGTGGGGAGAAGCCCGAGCTATTTCTAAGTAAGTGCTACCAATTCACCATAGCATTTCCCCATGCCCTTCAATTTCCTAAATTCAGCTTTTGTCTGCACGAAGAACTTATGCATCTGCTTTGTCTATTCTTCTTCCTCCCACCTTAGCAAATCGCTGCGGTCATTTCTAAGTGTAGGAAATATCTGTGAGCTATTCTTGACTCACCACACCACAGAACTATTTCAAAGCACTGCAGTTCTCTCACGCCCATTGTGTTCCAGCTGAGCGCTCTCATTTGGGGAATCAGATAATCCTGAAGTATTTCATGGGGAAGGTCGTTTTGAACACTCTTTCATTCTGTACTTCTTGTTCCAGTGATCTTTATTTATTCTTACGTATGACAGACCTTTCACTAAACACTTGTACCAGCACCCATCACCTTCAAAAACACGTTGGGCAGCTGCTCAAGGGCTTGGACTTTACTGTCAGTAATTTATTCACGATGGAAAAAAAAAATAAGAACAAAAATCAGGAACAAGGATTGGAAAAGATGCGTGACTAGTAGTACCAATTGCAGATAATATAAAGCATCTGGCTACAGGTTAATTTAGAAGTGACATAGCTGGAACAGCCATTGTAACTGAGGTTGGTAAAGCTCTACTTCCATTTTGGCTGACAAAACATTCTTCCAGAGGCTACGGCCCGCAGCACTGAAAAAAGCAATCAAGGATTAAGTTATCATTTCACTGCCTTGGCAAGAGAGTTCAGCTACGTAGCAAGGTAAAACATGCACTGTACACCATCAGTTATCCCTTTTACCCAAACAAATTGTGTCAGACTAAATACCACTGTGTAGTTTCTTGCCAACCGATCTCCTGGGCTCTGGACTCTGTCCAACAGCCCCTTGGCTCTCAGCAGCTCTCATGCTGTACTGCTGCAGGGCAAGGAGCTGCTTGCAAGAACGGCGCAGTACCCACCCTAGGGCAACATCATTCCCATTGCTCTCAACAGGCATCTAAAAGTGCCAACAGCAATCCTCGACTCTCTCATCAACTTGTAACACCTATATTGAAAAATAATCAGAATATGGTTTAGTGGGCATGGTGGTGACAGGGTGACAGTTGAAATAAATGACCTTAGCGGTCTTTTCCAACCTTAATGATTCTATGGGATATGGGGCTTTTGGATGAGCAGTTGCATGAGGACCTTCCCTGCAGCTTTTCAGCAAAGCCTGCAGCAAACCTCTCCTCCCCAGCAGCCTGAAGGCACCTCTAGGCCAAGGTCAGGCTGAGCTGAATGCACAGCAGCTGCCAGTCAGATTTCCTCCCTCCTCACTCTTATCGCTAATTACTTCTAAGAGCTTCCCACAAGCAACACCATCTATTTGCTTCCTGCACTGCTCTTAAGCAGAGCCGTTTATCAACCCAGCTTGCCTTGGCTTTTGAAACCCCTTTCAACACCTCTCCCAACAAAAATAATCATCAACCTGAAAAGGAGCCTTCAGCCCTTTCACAACCATTTCTCAAGAAAAAAACTGTTCATAAAATAACAGACATCGAATGGCTTAGGTTGGATGGGACCTTAAAGATCATCTAATTACAATTGTTTGGCTTATCAGGAAACTTGGTTGTAATACAACAGCTTTACATGAAGAGAGTGATCAATCACCTAGAAACTGTGCTGGTTCCCACTGCCAGCAATGATTAATATGAAACACACATGCAGGCACTGCAGAAAACACAGTAATAGCTCACGTCTCACTGCTGACACTGTGCTGTGGCCTTGTAAAATATTAATTTGTTAAAACTGCTGCTGCTGTAGAAGAGGGAGGAATTTACTCTCGGAATAGCTTCTGGCCTCTGAGTACAGGAGTGGTTTTCACGTCCTTCAAAAAACCTACAGAAAAAAAGCTTTTGTAAAGTGTCATCTGCCAATTCTGCAATTTAAGTTCAGAAGGAACTCAACAGTCCAGAGAATCAATCGCATTTCCTCGTTGTACCCTGGTAAAATTTGTTGCTCAATATTTTTAATTCTCCCTCCAAGCACCATAGAACACTTAAAGGCCACCTGGTCCCACTCCCTGCAATAAATGGGGAACCCAGAGCTCCATCAGTGCTCAGAGCCCCATCCAGCCTGACCTTGAGCTTCTCCAGGGACAGGGTATCCACCTCACCACCAGGCAACCTGTGCCACTGCCTCACCACCCTTATTGTAAAATACTTGTTCTCATAACCAGTCTAAATCTCTGCTCTTTTAGTTTGAAACCGTTTCCCCTTGTCCTGTCACAACAGAACCTGCTAAAGAATCTGCTCCCTTATCCACAACACTTCTAATGTTACTAAAAGCCTGGAGTTGTAAGCAAATGCTGTGTAATTTCTTCATGAAGTAAATGCATACGTAGCATATGTTTGCACTGGCTTCTGTTCCATTTTGGGCACAATATGCAGCAAAAAGTTGAAATTCTGGAGGTCAAAAACCCTGAAACACGATAAAGAACTTCAACTCTAACCTCAAACGTGAACTCATGCTTACCTCCAAGCCCTGCTCTTCTCTTCCACAGCAGCCTCCAGCACTAGATCCTTGCCAGCAGCAATCAGCTGGTTTCACTTAAGCTTCTCTTTTCCTTTTCCAGCCCTCTGTTTAGGATACAGAGTGTGGTATGTGCCACGTAGAGAAGTGCTTAATATTTTGTGGTCTCAGTGATTATTTCCAAAACAGTACGATGATCCATTAGTCTCACCTACATGGCTGAGACATTTCTTTTCCTGAAACTCACCTGAAGGTGATATCAAACTTGTCAGTTCCTGATGCCAAGTCTGTGCTGTGAAGAAGCTATTTTAAGCCTGCAAGTGTAGGCTACAGCCAGTTGCTGGTATTCATAAAGAGTAACAAGATGTTTTAATATGTACTGAGGAGCCAAATGATGGCTTCTCCTGAGTTCTTACTTTGAACTTTGAGATTCTCTGCTGGTTGTCTCGACACACTTTTGCTTTTTGATGCAATTTGTTGCCTGCTTGACTGTGATTCATATGGGACAGCATATGCAAAAGCACTTTATATTGAATAGTCATGATTTAGCACTATAAACAGCAGTGTCCCCACAAACAATAATAAAAGCAGATGTTCCTCCCCATATCTCAAGTACCACTTTAATTAAACATACATATCACCAAGGAAAGCATTAGTTTTGCTAAAGCTAAACCAAATTTAGGGATTACAAACATTCTACATGATACCTGCAGTTCATTTTGAATTACAAAGAGCAGTGGCACAGGTTGGCAGGAGGAGTCCCATCCCTGGAGGCATTCAAGGGATGGGACCCTGGGCAGTCTGATCCAGTGGGTGGCAACCAGCCCACAGTAGGGCCTGGAACTAGATGGGCTTTGAGGTCCATTCCAATCTAAGCCATTCTGGGACTCTATGATCTATGTTGAGGAATAGGCAGATATTGGAACTTCAATGGATGAAGAGGATCTACTTCCATTCAGTTTGAAAGAACTCTCCTAATCACACACACTTTGTGTCTCTAAATCAAGGAGACACCAGACCAGTTTGAGCAGCTAGTAGCCAAACACCAAGTTTTCTCTTAGCTTGAAACTGCACAATACAGCTAATGCTTAACCCACGACACTTCATATGAAATGACAAAACAAGAACTATTAATCATGTATATGCTTCTGAAAATATCACTGCTGGACTCCATGGCTACTGGATCACCCACATGAACTCACAAAGCAGCTTCCCAGTTACACTGGAAAACCCCATCAAACTGGCTGGGAGCATAACATGGAATTTGAGAGTCAGCTGTTTCCCTTTCAATCTGTATCATTACTGGATAAAATGTTTTGCAGTAAGAAACAAACACTTCGTAACCAAAAACATTCCAACCCTCCCAGTGAAGGAAGGAAACAACCTTCAAGCTTGCATGCTACACAATGCAAGCAGAGAAAAACAAAAGGCCAGCAGCTGCAGTTCTTCACTGTTAGACCATATACATCACATAAATGCAACTGTCTTCATTTCCAGTCTTCATTTCCACTTAGAGCGTTTCCCAACTGTAACTCCCCCAAGCAATGCAGATACAGCTGGCCAGTTGCACGGTGCTTCCTTACAAATAATAATTAAAAGACACATCGTTATTACTTCCTAACTGAATGTAGAGGGGGAGGAGAGGGAAAAAATAGAAATACAAAAATCCAAACCCAACAGTCATAAGGTCTGCCAAAATTATTTTTGAGATATACCACGTTGTTTAGCTCATCTGCTTCCTCACTCTTGCTGGCAAGAGCATACTGCAAGCTGTGGTGGCAATGGCTGGAGCTACGGTGAGAAACAAGTGACATTACTTAGCCATTATACAGAATCACAGCATCATTAAGGTTGTAAGAGACCACTAAGATCACCCAGTCCAACCCTCAACCCATCACCTCCACGCCCACTACATCACCTATAAATGGTTTCCAGTTGACTTTCCTTCTTCTGCACACCCTTCATTACCTGTGCATGATACTTCTGCCCACTTCTAACCACCAGTCCTAACAACACAGGTTGAAAACTCATTTGGACGTGCTCCTTTCTCCCTCCTCCTGCCTGCAGTAAACACGAAGGAAGCAGTAGTTTGCAGGCAGGTGGGGAGATTACCCAAGGTCACCTGCCCCAGGATAAAGCCTGTATTGCAAAAGAAATGATTTGTTAGCAGTTGTTTTCCCCAAAACATGGCCCTGAATCACAGAATGGCCCGGGATGGAAGGGACCTCGAGGACCATGAATCTCCAACCCCCCTCAGCAGTGGATAAGAGAAGACTCTCATTCCAGCATTTTTTTGCAAAGGGAAAGCACCTAGTAGCTTGCTTTGATAAAAACCACTCAGCACATGTGAAATTAGTATCAGACGTTCAGATAAAAGCCAGTGGACATCACAGGAACTAAATATAACAGATGACAAAGTATATCAGAGGAAAGAGGAGCAAAGGGAAATTCATATCAAGATCACATGTTCCAGCTGAGTAAGTCCCTGTAAAATCAGACTGTAGCATACAGCCTCGTTGTCCATAGCTACTGCTTGATTTTAACAGATAAGCTATCAAACCCAATTTGGGGGTTACTTAACCAGCATTTCATTTCTTTTCTCAGAAGCACCTTCAACTATCAGGCATTAAGGCATGGAAATCTCAGCTATGTAAACACGATTATTTTTTCTTTACAGAAAAATACAGCCTTGGGAGAGCTGTGCATCTCTCCTGCATACTGTCAGCAAAGCACAAAGAAAAGGCAATGACCTGCATGGCGAAGTCAGTGAGAAGCAAACCTCAAAAACACTTTATTTTCTAGATGAAACACTGTTATAGAGGAATAGAACAGAATAGGATCGAGGTCACTTTAAAACATTGACTGAATATCAAGCCAACTGCCAAGTTATTTGACAGCATTTAAGAAAGGAATGAACTGAAGAAGCACTTGGAAAATGCTGTCAGACCCAGGATTTGATATTTGGGTGGTCCTGTGTGGAGCAAGGAGTCGGCCTCAATGATCCTTGTTGGGTCCTTTCCAACTCGGGATATTCCATGTTTCTTTTACGTGACTTCTTCATATGGCTTCCATACCAGGCCACACATTTCTGCCATTCTGCCCATTCTGTCTGCCTCTAAAAGACATGAAACTGAACATATGCAGAAAGGACATACTAAAATCCACATATTTAAATATATAGAGGAGAATGATGGCAGCTTTTAGGTAAGTCACTTTTGCTCCATAATCAACTTGACAGTATTCCTTTAACCTCATTACTGCTCTGCAGCCACTATAACAAAACAGACAAGACGTCTAATTACCATAATTTGGTGACTCTGGCTTACAAAATCCTTAAATGCTCACTCATGCAGCTGATTGAATGAGTTTGCCCAAGCATAACCACAAACATAGAAAAGATGTTGAATATTCAATTTTGTCATTTGCTGCTACAAAATCAGGACACTACAATAATATTCCCTTCTACAGGTAACCGTTATCGCCATGTTAGAATCGTCCCTGCTCTCACAGTATGTAATCCATGGCTTCTTACAATGGTTTGAGTTGGAAGGAGCCCTTCAAGGCCATCTGTCCCACTCCCTGCACTGAGCAGGGACACCCACAGCTCCATCAGTACTCAAAGCCCATCCAGCCTGACCTTGGCTGTCTGCAGGGAAGGGGCACCACCGCCTCTCTGGGCAACCTGTGCCAGTTTCATAACTAGCTCCCACAAGGATCTGCTCATGCAGACATTTAAGGGGTGGGTTTAAGCACAACGGTAGAGAAAGGAAATTTAAAGAAGAGCGTAACCATGAAGTCATCACACCCCATTTCTTTTGTGCAATTAACAATTGATAGCAGCTTCTTCTCACGCTTCGCTTAACAGCAGTGCAAAGTGGAGTTTGCTGTCCTAATTCCCTGCTCACAGGATTTGGGTTACCACATGAGCTGTAGCTGCCAGATCAGGTATAGGATGAGAAGAGGGTTTTTGCCTTTGCCACCAACCTGCACCCACTCTGGCTATCACAGCGTGGGAGAGAATGGAAGACAGAAACTCACTGCTGCTATCATGCTGGTTAAAAGAAGTGTAAAGAGCCTTACTTAAATGCTACAAATATAAATCAAAAGGTCCACAGCATTCAGGCCATAAATGAACATTTATGCAAGGCTGGAGCAGCGTGAAGATATGCAGGTTCACTTTCTTGGCTGATATCACCGTGCAGTGCAACACAGTGCCAGGTGTAAGCACGATACTAAAAGCAGAAAGGCTTTGAAGCATTCAGAAGTCTGAACAGAAAGAATTCATACAGATACTTGGCTCACACAGGAGAGCTTCCAACCCCACTGCTGATGTTTGGCTGGCTGGCAAAAGCAAGCACCTGAAGAAACTTTCCCTTGCCTCTCTCTCCCTCCTTATACCTTTATTTTTTCCCTTGAACTTTGGTTTTCCCATCAGCAATTGGAAGACTGAAAGCTCCCAGAGGAAGAGTTGCACTGTGCAACACCAAACATGTAAGTTTCCATTTATTGTTCCACAGAATGAGAGGAAAATACAGCCTCTCCAAGTACAACACTGTGTTTTAAACATCACATTTGCCTTCCAGAGTTGAAAGGGAAAGAAATCTGGTTAAAACATGACTTGCAAAAAGAAAGGAAGAGAAAATATGTTACAGGCATAAAGCTGTATTGTAGGAGATTGCTTGAAAGGCTGCCAACGCTGCAATTCCTCACAGCTTCTTTGTAAGAAATACACTCTGCAAACTTGAGGAATATCTACTATGATTTTTAGCCACCATACAGTTTCAAGTAGGATTCTGATACCAAAAGCTTTTAAAACCCTGAAGCTCTTCTGTAGGATCTGCCAAGCTTGTGGCAAGTCCAGCTCTCCCTTCAGAAATCAGACAATTCACTTTGCCCAAAATCACTGAGCAAACCCAACAGAGATTAGCAGCAAAAAAATCAGATCTCATCCCATCCTCACCAAGTTATTTTTTTCCAATGGGAATGGTCTTTAGGTTCAAGTGCTAAGCTCCACATCAGGGTTTTATATACCTTAGCTCAGGCAGCGCCTGGGCTTGTGGGTGCATCTGTCACCTGGCTCAGCAGCATTAGCTCAGGTACCTGTTTGATCAAAAACCACACAGCTGACTCAGAATGGTACGATTTGAATGGAATGCTTCTCTTTTTTTCATTTGAAATAACAGACAAGCATTGAGAGTCTCCTGAAGGCTCCAGCATTGTTCACCACTGTACGGATTTGATAAAGGGGAATGGTAACTCATCCAAGGCTGCATTTGTTGGCAGCAGACAGAGCTCAGAGGCCTCCTTTATCTCCCTCCCTGCTGCATGGTTTATTGCCTGTCATGCCAATCTCAGGCAGAGGCTTTCACAACACAAGTCATTTTGTCTTGCATTAAGAGCTTTAGAAAGAAGGCAAGAGTAGGGAGGCTTTATTTCTTAGGACTTGTGACTGTGCACTGCCTTACACCAGAGCAAGCCCTCCTTCTAGCCAAACTGACATTAAGGAACACTAAAACTGAATCAGTTCAATGCACCATTTACCTTCTGTATCTGTACTACAACCATGCACAGCACTGTAAAATTATTACCTATCATATCCTTGCCATATTCAGAGATGTTAATGCTAGACAGGCACTAAAGCAAGGCAGATTAAGCTGACCATTTAACACCAGCTGCATCATCACTCCTCCAGCTTGTGCTTGGCCTTCAGAGCTCCCTGTGAAAAGGGCACTGCTCCAATAGTTTGTACCCACTATTAAAAAAGGTATGCATCATTCCTATTTAGTATCTCATAGAAGCACAGAGTGGCTTGGGTTGGAAGGGACCTTAAAGCCCATCCAGCCCCAGTCCCTGCCATGGGCTGGGTGCCCCCACCAGCTCAGGCTGCCCAGCACTTATCCATGGCCTTGGGCACCTCCAGGGATGGGGCACCCACAGCTCTGGGCAGCAGTGCCAGGGCATCACTGCTCTCAGAGTCAAGAATTTCTTCCTGACACCTAACCTAAATCCTTTGTAGCAAGAAAGCAGCACCAATATTGCTCCAGTTAAATAAGAAACCCCAAATGAGAGCAGGAAGCATTCTCAGCCAAACCTCTACGGTATCAGCAATCCTGAGTAGCAGATCAGTAAATAAGGCAGAATAGAGAAAAAATAATGAAACGGTATCACTTAGCCTGCTAGAAAATATCCTTGTTGTTTCAAAGAACTCAAGTGCCCTATTTACTCTGTGAGATACATAGTCCAAGGGAGCTGTGTTATGGCAGCATCACTTTGCTGCTGGCACCACGGCTGTTATCAGCAGTCGATCTTAGAATCACAGAGTCATAGAATCAGAATCGTTTGACTTGGAAAGGACCCTTAAAGGTCATGTAGCCCAACTCCCCTGCAGTGAACACAGACACCCACAGCTCCATCAGGTGCTCACAGCATCCACCACCTCCTTCCACTGCAATAAGCAGCCTGAGATGAGCAACAATAAAGTTTCTACCTGGATGAGCTCCTCAACCACCACTGATTCAAATCCCGATAAAGCAAAGTAGATAAAGCAGTGATTCACCAGATAAGCTTGCATTGGTTCTGTGTGCAAGGCCTATATTTCATTACCAGAAATAAGAAGTTATAAAGCAAGCAAACAGAAAAACAATTCAATTCAGCCTATCACACTTTCTCAGCATATGGCAAGATGTGTTTGGTTCCTCTACAAGCTCAGGAGGATCACACACACCTTCAAACTCCTGAAGGTGGCACTGAGAGGTGCTTCTAAATAAAGGCACTTTGAAAAAGAAGCAATCTGAGCTATGAAAAGCGAGTGTTTACAGGAAGGAACCTGCTCTGCCTGGATCTCACTGCTGGTGAAGCAAAGCCCCTTTGAAGTTCTCCGTGCCTGCATTGTTCCAACTGCTAAACGGTAAAACAAACTTTCCAGGGGGGTAAAATACAACGCCAAGACTTACAGCTATGTAGAAGCTCCAGGGAGAAAAGGCAGCCAGCAGGCAGGGATGTCACGTACTCGCTTCCCTCTGCTGATTCCACGAAATATTCTGAGTTACCGGTGAAGTAGCTCCAACTACAGAAACAGTAGCATCTGTAGCCACACTAGGCATGTGCATCAGCCAGAGAAACTGTCCCCAAAAAGGGAGAGCCACCCAAGATGGCAGAAGATGCTGTTGTGTAATTCCTGGGTAGTGCTAAAGGTTGGAGTTGGACTTCTCTATCTTAAATAGGTACCATCTATTTGGAAGTTCAGTGGTAGAAAGGTGCTCTACAGACTCGCTAAGTGATAAAAAGTGAATGACTTGGTCAGAAGAGCAGGGACATGTGCTACAGAGGTACAAGTATGGGCAGCAGAAGCTTATGCCCATCTCGTCTGCAGGACACACAATTTGATGCACTGGCACAGGGTGCCCAGAGATGAGGTGGATGCTCCATCCCTGCAGACAGGCTGGACGGGGCTCTGAGCACTGATGGAGCTGTGGGTGTCCCTGTTCAGTGCAGGGAGTGGGACCAGATGGCCTCTAAAGGTCCCCCCAGATGATTCTATGATACAGCATGCATACATGCACATCCTCCGATGGCCCTTACCAATGTGAGGCATGCAGCACATACATCTCAGGAATCACAGAATGGCCTGGGTTGAAAAGGACCACAATGACCATCTAGTTTCAATCCCCCTGCCATGTGCAGGGTCGCCAACCACCAGACCAGGCTGCCCAGAGCCACATCCAGCCTGGCCTTGAATGCCTGCAGGGATGGGGCATCCACAGCCTCCTTGGGCAACCTGTTCCAGTGCGTCACCACCCTCTGGGGGAAAAACTTCCTCCTAAGATCCAACCTAAACCTCCCCTGTCTCAGTTTAAAACCATTCCCCCTTGTCCCATCACTATTCATTCTCATGAACAGTCATTCACAGGAAGCACAGGAACAGTCAATATCAGAAAGCTAGAGGATTGCTGAGATGTTGGGAGAGACAAAACCTCACTAAGGCATTCTGCTCAGTCCTTCCTTCCCACAGCAGGCATTCACCCCAGTACCATTCTGAAGTGCTTAGGAGCCCATTCACTATTTAAAAATGTGGACAATATATACAATCCTCCTAAACAGTCTCATACATCAGTGCATTACAACTACCATAAAGCATTCAACAACAGACTGTAAGCCATAAACATAGCAAACTTAGCTCCTCTCACAGAAAACTCATCTTCCAGACAAGAACACTGCTTCAGCAGAAATGAGAACTGCGCTCCCCACAACACTTACAGGGAAAGATGACTGCAGTCTTAATGATGCAGCAATGTAGAACATATCCTGCAAAAGATCTGGGATATTTGAATCTGAACCCATACACAGTACTTGATCTTCTTTTTAAGGGAGGAAATTAAACGCAGTTATTTTCCTGCTTTTTCACAGATCAAGAAATGACAAATTATCCTTGTGTGATTTACACACATAAGAATTAATCCTGCTGAGATTTGTTCCTGAAGGAACAGAAGTGTCCAAAAAAACCTGGCAATAACATGAAGTCAGTGCTTCTCTTTCCCTTTTACCTTCCATAAGCTTTACCTTTCCCTTGGTAAGAGCAATCATAAGCCAACGATTTAAAAGAAGTTGCTCCTTTTCCAGCCATCCCTTCCTTTTGTCTGATAGGGAAAAACAACCCAAGCATTTATTTTGTTATGCAGCACACACTACTGGATTAAGTACTTTCAAAACAAAACAAAACACAGAAGGTTATAAACCATTCAGAAAACAGCCACTCTGCACAGAATAGAATCATAGAGTCATCAAGGTTGAAAAGACTTTTGAGATCCCCAAGTCCAACCCCAGCCCACCCCACCATGCCCGCTGCCCACGTCCCTCAGTGCCACATCCCCACACTGAACACCTCCAGGGACGGTGACCCCACCAGCTCCCTGGGCAGCTGTGCCACTGCATCACACGTGTACCTGCTCCACCACTGCCTTACGCCTACTGAGAATACATTCTGCACATGACATCAGCGGTACAAAACAGAAGTGGTATCAAAACAATGAGCACTGCCTGGTGGCCCTTCCACCAGTTCCCGTGCCTTCAGAAGGATGAATAACTTGGATTTATGTACCAACAGCAAAAAGAAATACCTCTCCCAGTGATGAAGCCAACAGTTTGCTTTCTCATGTTTGCACAACAAGCCACCTGGGTGAAAGGAAACATGATGACTGGGCAGAGGAAAAGGAAGAGGCACGTCCTGAACCAGGCTCTGCATTGCACATGCAGAACGCATTTAAAAATGGGTACTGTTTCATCCTCAGTGATGACTACAAGCCCCCTGTGTGTACAGAACACACAGCAGCAAGTAATTCTGGCAGGTTTGCTTTGCGTTGAGAGCATCTCAGTCATCTGGTCAATGACAACACCATGGCAAAAGCACACGGCAGTTTAAGGTCAGGTTCTGAGGATATTTTGGGATCCCCTCCCATCTACTATTCAAACACCTTAAACAGGGAGAAAATCCTCCTTCCCCAGCACTCATGTGCATCACTGCTATGATTCCTGCAATGTTTAGCATACAGTATGAGAACAAAAGCTACGAAGCAAAGGAGAAGCTATAATTTGAATATATTCACTTGGTTTAGCAATGAAACGATTCCCTACAAGCATCAGTGGCAAGAGACTCGCATAAGAACAGGCTACAGCAGTTTGGAATTCAAAGAATTAAACAGAGGTCTCCTTTTAAAACAGTATTCAAAGGAATCTGAATTTCAAAATAAATTCTAGCTCTTTGAATGTTATGCTCTAAATCACAATTAAAGTATATTTAGCGGCTGCTCCAGCGTATGATTTCTGGTCCTCTCCCAGTTTGCATAAATAGATTATGCTTGAGCCCAAATACAAATTCATTATATTTCATTATATTCCTCTGCAAATGCACTGAGTAAAAACGTGCTCAAAACCTTCAGTCGTAATCTAAATCATAACCACTTGCAAAACAGCAAAGAGGTTTAAGTTATGGCCACCTTATTAATTTCTATGTATTTATTTCTAAACTGCTGTATACATACAGGGAAGACAGCAAGAGACTGTTATGCTGTAATTAGTTTCCTGTTAGCCTGGAGGCGCCAGGACAAACTAAGTTGTCAAGTTAGTTTCTTTTGTGGTAAAAATTAACTTCATTTTTCTGCAAGGATGGGTTTCCTCAATACATCTCCCCAAAGAACCAAGCTCTTTCTAAGCATTAATCCTGACAAAAAAAAAACAACAAGGATTAATGACTTCTGTGCAACTTGGCAACAATTTTGAAGCTTGGTAGTGCCAGTGAAGCCTTCCGAACAAAATGTGCTGCAGTACACAAGCATAAGGCCCAGATCCAGCCTGCTGTGTCTAACAACACACTCAAACTATAGCTCCTCTTTTCCAGGCATCAGTACAATAACTAAGCATCTCTGTGTGTGCATGTTGTGAGCAGCACCTGCTACAGGGCAGGCTGTTATTTTAGTTTTAGGATGCAGCTCTTGCAATAAGCACTGTCGTACAGTAAGAAGTGTAAAACCCCAGATAAAACCTCTCTGTTCATACAGGAAGCTGTTCCAGGGTTGGGTGATGCATTTGTTACTTACACAGGACTCAGAGGAGCACACAGTTCACCTAAAAAGAGCTTTACTAACATCTGCCATACTGCCAAGGTTCAAAGATGCAGGCGGCAGCTAACGTTCAATACTCACAGAGAAAATATGGAGTATTTAAATATCCATGAATAAATTGGGCTCTTATCTTCAAGTCTCCCTCCCATCTACCACCATTTTGGAGATGGACAGGTTTGGAGTTCTGGTCTGACCCACCTGACTACCCAGAACATGAAGATCCATATTACTGCAAATGATTCCATTATAAGCTGCATCACGTGGCAAATTTTGCTAGAGGCTGAAGTTCTAGAATTCTGTATTTAAAAACCAGAATGTTTCATGATGCTTCCCCAGACGAGTCTGCAGAACACTGAAATGCTGGATCTCTGCCACACATGAAATTGGTCATAAGATACACAATTGAAACACCAAAGGATGTCCTATCTCCAGTGCTGAGGGAGGCTGAAACCTTTGCCTTCCTTCAAAGCTTGTCTGTCTGGGAGTCAATGCAGACACAGCTATGAGACAAGAAATAAACGTAACTGAGGGAAAAGCATTCAGCTTGGAATTTCTTCAGGTCCCATTCCAGATGGATGCATCAACTAAGTTTTAAATTAAAAACAAAACACAACAATGTCAACACTTCAAAATTAGGACTTGCTTTTTAGTCTCTGGATGGATGCTCTACTGAATACAGGTTATCAAAAGGTTAAGACCTCAATCTTTATAATAACCTCTTGCAAATTATGTTACAATTACCTGCTGACATCACTACAGCCATGAAAATGAACCTCAGTTTCCACATAATTACGGATACAATCATACAGTGACAGCAGGTATTTATATAGAGCACTGTTGGTTCAGTTACCACATCTCAGTAAGGTAGGCGTTTTCCAAAGTCTAGCACTCTGAATAAGCTCACTCAAAAGTACACAAACAAATTACGGTGGTGGGTTTTGTTTTGTTTTTTACGTACAGAGCAACACAAATTACCCTCGAGAGCTTCAAAAGCCACTCGGACATGGTCCTGGGCTACCAGCTCTAGGAGACCCTGCCTCAGTAAGGCAGCTGAACGGGAGACTTCAAAGGTCTCTGCCAACCTCAACCAATTGCAAGCAGTAACCTCCATCTTCTGGAAGGGAGTTGGTGGCATGGCCTTACCTGGGAGAGCACCACCCTAGAAATCTCAACAAGGACTAGAAGCACAGAGAAGGAAAGTAAAGGTATGAGGAAATGATCGATCACAAAGCATACAATACATCTTATTTCAAGAGCTGTCATGTTTAACCCAATGGCAGAAATAGGTTCCCCAGGGAAGAGGCCATGGCACCAAGCTTGCCAGAGTTCAATAAGTGCCTGGACAACAGACTCAGACATATGGTCTGATTTTTGTGTGGTCCTGCATGGAGTCAGGAAATGGACTTGATGATCCTTATGGGTTTCTTCCAACTTGGAATGCCTTATGATTATATGGTTTGAGCTAGGATAGAGTTAATTTTCTTCCTAGGGGCTCGTGAGATAATGCATTTAGATTTCTGGTAACACATCAGTGTTTTAGTTGTTGCTCAGCAGGGATCATGCAGAGCAAAGGACTTATCATGCTGGCTGACCAGCAAGGAGCCTGAAGTGCAAAAGGAGCTGGGAGGGGACACTGCCAGGACAGCTGATCCTAGCTGACCAAAGGGCTATTCCATACCATATGACACTGTACTTAACAATGAAACCTGCGATGAGGGGAGGGGATGTTGGGAGTGATGGCATTCGTCTTCCCAAAGAACTATGACACAGTAAACCCTGCTTTCCTGGCAGCAGCAGAACATCTGCATGCCAACAGGAAGCAGTGAATGAGTTTCTTGTTTTGCCTTCCTTGTTACCTTAACCCATGAAGTTCTCGCACTTTTACCTTTCTGATCCTGTCTTCACAGGTATGCCTCACTACACAAGTACAAGACTGTTTGTCATCACCAGGGACTGGGTCTACTCCCAAAACAATGACAAAGTGCTGCAGCAATGATTCAGCATGCAGAACGCACTTACCCTGGATCGCTCAGACTACTGTAGCTACGATTGCCATCCCAGCGTAACTCTTACATTGGGCATGCTGCAAAGTGCTGTTTCTGCCATCAGATTAAACTCTTAGCAGCAGCAAAGAAGGTATTTTAGTCCTGTATGCAGGGGCAAACTAAGGATGTAAGGTTTTAGCACGAAATTACCACATGACTTACTCGCTCTTGTGGGCTGTATAGTTTGGAGGCGGTAGGGATGCTCGTACGTCTCAGCTGGCATCAAAGTGGTTTCAATAGATTAGCAAATCAACCAGATAACTGCTTCCTGCCAGAACCACCCCTATTTCTCTCTGCCACAAAATTTGCATGTGCTTATTTTTTTTTTTTGGCCTCTACACCTACAAAGTGTTTCATCTTTCTGCTCTGCACACTATATATAATCTTCCTTCCTCTGGTACCACGGTTGCAAAGTCTGCAAAGTCATCTCTCACTGAATCTTCACAAAGAAACCAGAACTGTGTGAGCTATCAGACGGAGCCTTGCTGGAGAAATGCCAAACAGTTCAGAAGAGCAGAGAGCCTTCAGATCGGGAAAGGACCGGGCAGGATAATAAGATAACTGATACCTCACTTTTTAATCAGAGTTATTCATATTAAAGTTGTTGATTTTTAAGGTACATTTTTAGCAAGTATAAATAAAATTCGTATTATAAATATGTTTAAATGCTGCTTTAAAAAATCAAAGCTGAAACTGTTCATTCCTGAAGGGCTATTCAGATAAAAGCTGGGTTGGATATCCTGTTTCTTCATTTCACTAAGCTGATCAGTAGAGCTACTTCTGCTGAAGAACAGAACAAAATGCTGGCACAAGTTTATGAACCCTGAGGAGAAAGAAAGAAAATGTATTATGCTTTGCAAAAGGCTAAAAATGAAAGTAAGTGGAACTTCCCTACTGTAGGGTTTCTTTTTGTCGCTCCAACAATACAGAGGCCCCAAGTTCTGGCCCAGCTGAGCTATGTGACCTAATTTAAACCTTCTTACATTAGAGATCAGCCAAAACAAAAATACTGGATTCAAGGGGCTGCAAATGAAGAAAGGAAAAAAACAAAAACAACTAAATGGTGATTTTCCTTCAGTCAAGTAAGAAGAGTACAGCAGAGCTGAGACAAACCAAATCCCCCCAGCAGCCACTGCCCTTACCAGAAGCCAATTCCTTTTCTCCCCAGACAAATAAAAGTGTCAGCTCTTTTCCTGCGCATTCATTTAGCTAAAAACATCATTACTTAACCTGATTGAGTCTCTCCTCAAAGGAATGCTCATTGGACAATTATGCTTTGCATTTTCGTAACGTGGTATATATGCTTATCAAAGCTGTCAGTTAAATGCACTGATTGAAATTATATTATTTGATATCACATATTCCATGGGTGTTCAACCTTTTGGTTTGCCTCGGCCACAGAGTGAAGAGGAACTGTCTTGGGCCATATATACATAGGTCACTCTGAAAGTAATGCCTCCTTCCCACAACTGATACAACTGATAACATTGTTTGATAGAGCAAATTCTCAGCTACAAGACACAACTTTTTAACATAATCATCACCATTAGCTCTGCATTTTCTTCAGCAATGAACAAGAGCCCGCATGCTGTGCTCATAAAAACCTGAACCAGTAGAAGTGACCCACTATGACTGTCACCACTGCTGAAACGCACCACCCAGTGCCTCCCTGTGCTCACACCCACAGTTTGGTCTCCATCAAAGCTCAGCAAGAGTCGATGAATGTCAGTGGGTGCCATTTTTTTCTGCATGGAGGAATGCAGTGACACACCTTTGCTTCATCTGCACTTCCATGTCAGATGCCATTCTGTCAGAATGCCCCTCTGCTGCCATCTGTCACACAGCAACAAAACACAATGAGCTGTTGGTGGGATGGCTCAACATCTACAGCCATACTACCAACATCAGCCTCTGATGTGGTGGGCCAACACAGTAAAATAGGAGGCTTTACTTCCAGAGCAGCCCTCATAAACTAGATAATAAAGCTCATATACATAAGTAACAAAACATTTTAATTCTTAGTATTTTTAATTAGAAAATCAAAAGGGGAGCAACAAACCCATAAAACCAGTGGAATACTTGACCTTCTTTTTAGTGAAACTAATGGATCAGCTTGGTTCGATGGCAGAGGTTGCAGTTCTGACTGAGTTCTCAAAGTGTTTGTCAGAGATTTTTGATGAAATTCTACTCTTAGTAGAGCAAGGGTAAGTTTAGGCTGGATATCAGGAAGAACTTCTT
Source organism: Pavo muticus (assembly GCA_016647715.1). NCBI lineage: Eukaryota > Metazoa > Chordata > Aves > Galliformes > Phasianidae > Pavo > Pavo muticus. The sequence continues at coordinate 865,096 of JACDJE010000306.1, forward strand.
TACAGAAAGGGTGGTTAAGCACTGGAATGGGCTGCGCAGGGAGGTGGTTGAGTCACCATCCCTGGATGTGTTTAAAACCGTTTGGATGTGGTGCTCAGGGACATGATTTGGCAGAGGGTTGTTAGAGTTAGGGTAGTATGGTCAGGTTGCGGTTGGACTCGATGATCTTTAAGGTCTTTTCCAACCTGATCTATTCTATGATTCTATTCTATGATTCTTCCTGTGCTTCATCCTTGAGAAAAGTTGCTCACAAATGTATGTACTGTCAAAAAGTGGTGACACGAATAAGTCCGGACTATGGAGGGAGGGACATCTCTCACTGCTACAACATGGCCTATAAAATTCCAGTAAAGAGACATGATCAGATTTTTGAGTTGAATATCTGATTGCAATTCTATTCGTTCCATTCAACAATTTCCAAGTCATGTATTTATGCTAACTGAAAATGGAGTCTCAAATATACCAAAAAATGATAAATATTTGGCAATCATGAAACCTGCTCTCAAATTCCTTTACCAAAACAGAACACAAGGCTGATTTTTTTTTTTTAAATCTGTTCACAGAGTGTGTTTAGCCAGTGTATCAAAATGCATACAATTACTTGCCATAACTTGAGTTAACCCTGTGCCTCCCCGTGCCCTGGCTTCAGCCCAGGTGGGGTTAATAGCACACTGATGTTTGGTCAATGCTGAGTGAGGGCTGCACTGAAAGCTGAACTCATACCATAACAGCACAAGAGAAGCCAGCTTTATCCTGCCCCAAGTGTCTAAAAGAATGCACAAGTTATTTTCATAGAATCACAGACTGGCCTGGGTTGAAAAGGACCACAATGATCATTCAGTTTCAACCCCCTGCTATGTGCAGGGTCGCCAACCACCAGACCAGGCTGCCCAGAGCCACATCCAGCCTGGCCTTTAATGCCTCCAGGGATGGGGCATCCACAACCTCCTTTTCAGGTAAATTAGAACCAGAGGAAGATAGTTTAGTATCTCTTAAGTAACTAAAAATGCAACAACAAACATTCAGAGTGCCTCTAGGAGGAAGCCACAAAAGCCGTACCGCTGTAGCGTCTCCAGGAAGAACAGCCGTTCCAACCCGGAGGGAAGGGTGCTGCCCATGCACCAGCAGCAGGTGCTGCATTCCTGCAGGCCTAGCTCATGGAAAACAAAAACAATACCTACAAGATGTTGATTGTTGATTTCTCCTCACAGGAGGAGGTGAGAAAGCTGCCTCTCTGTCTTTACCATCTGAAATTAAAATAGGTAGAAGAGTATTAAATGGTAAAGCAAAGCTTGAGATGCTAAGGTAATTGCAGCTTCCCCTTCTCTTACTGTAAAAACTTGAAAATGAAGATAAAGAGAAATTATCCTCTCTGAATTCAATAGCATCAATTCCAGTTTTACTGCATTGTAAGATGTTGGCAGAGCCAGGCTAAGTGCTTTAAAGGTAACTGACTGTCAATTGTGTCATCTTTTGAATTTCCAATTCTAAAATTGCCACCCTGACAACAAAGGGAATAATCAGAAGTAACCTCAAACTGATGCAAACAACTCCAAACCCTTGATCAAAGTTCTTTAGGTTCATGGCAATAACACAGTAAAAGGTACAAGGTCTCTCCTTTTGTTTGCTTCCCATAAAAAGACAATAAATAGTTTAAAAAGCTAAGCCTGGCAGTTCTTATATTCTATTTTCCAAAACTTAAGGAGTTGTGGAGAGTGTATATGATACTGCCTACCTGTGTAGGACACGTTGTCAAAGCCTTGCTGAACTACCACCTTCCACAGAACCCAGCAGCTCCAGCCACCGAAATAATCCCGCAGCCTGCATGACTGTGACCACAAAACCCATTTCATAGTCTTACCTCATGAAGAGCTGAGAATTAAGATGGAATCATCCCACAGAAGTGCTCACAGCCACAACATTTGTTCACAGCTCTAAGGGCAGGCCTTGGGTTCGCTCTCCTACCCTCGTTCACATCTCAATGCAGTTTGCAGCCACTGGGCCACGCTCCTATCTTTCTCGAATCGATTTGTTTTAAACAGGAAATACACTTTAGCACCTTTAAGTCTTGTGTTCAGTTATCAGATCAACATGAAAAATAAGTATTTCAAGCTTAGAGCTCAGCTTTCGTTACCTATCCTGCGTTTTGTTCTGCTTATGCTATCAGAACACAATTTGTTAGTGCCACTTCCTTATTTTCATACATTCGGACAGTTTTCACTGCATTTCCACCATTCTAAACTGTTACAACCAAACCAGATGTTACGTACTTCTAAATTAAACTTCATGAGAGAGAAAAACTTGCACTGCAGCAAACCAAAAAAAAACCCCAAAACAATTATTGGGGTAAACTGGAAAGCACTGGGTCACATCTCAGGCAGGCTGTTAGGAAAAAGCTCTACTCAAAGGGAGCAGTGCTGCAGGGCACAGCTGCCCAGGGAGGTGGTGGGGTCACCATCCACGGAGGTGTCCCAGAACCATGGGGATGTGGCACTGAGAGGCATGGTGGGGTGAGGTGGGGTTGGACTGAGTGATCATAGAGGTCATTTCCAACCTGAATGGCTCCATGATTCAAATCCTAGTTCCACTGCAACTGAAGTTCTGAAGAAGACCAACTCCAACCAACTCTTCTCAAAGGCAAAAGATTTGTCTGCTTTAACAAGAAAGCAACATATCACAATCTCCTTGAAGTTCTGATGCCCTGATAGACGAAGCTTCAGATACAGCCTGGCTTTAAAAACAAACCTGCATGCAGTTCTCTCAAAATTGCTTTTTTCTTTTTAAATCTCCATTCCATCAAAATATTTAACACGTTCATTCCAGTAGTTTCTATATGCCACAACATGCCATGTTTATTTGTTTATTGATTTGTAACTCAGGGAACTGGCCCTTACCGCTGGTAGAAAGTTGCAATGGGAAGGACCTGCAAATTGGTTTCTATTTGCAGCAGAAGTCTGCTCCTCAGATAACTCACAGTCAGAAGCCTTTGCCAACTCCAGAGAAGTTTGTGTGGAGGACAAGCTGCTTAGCAACTATCAGCATCCATTCCAAACACTGTCTGCAGGCAGGTCAACGCTGCTAAGGCTACTCCAGAACTTGCTGCTCGACTGCATGGTCTACTAAAATCCTTTAGTTTAGCAAAGAATTAAGGTACAGGTGCTTTACAGATGCATTAAGTTCGAAGAAAAAGAGCCAGAAGTTAGGAAGCCAAGAAACAGAAAGTGAAGGCCACACTTCAGTGTCACACGGCATGCGATCCAAATTCATTCCTCATCTGTTATCTTAAGTCTTCAGTTTAGTTGGTTGTTAACAATTCTGCCAGATCTGCAATGACTGGGTAAAGCTTCCCTCCTATAAGCAAGGGATGATTGCTAGCAGTGCTGGGGTTGCCTAATTCTCCCCTCAAGAGGACACAGCTCAGGTTAAAAGCAGCTTTCACTTACAGCACGAGCACAGAGTTTATAAACAACAGACAATCCCAATTTGCTATGGCCATATGAGCCATAAAGCAGTAGAAATAAGTAAGCATGATCCAACTGGAGGGCAAGGAACTGTCTTTAAAACAACTGTAAACAAAGTCTCACTGTTTAATTTCCTTAAACAATATAAAACAGGATCGAGTTCTTTTTTAAGCACACTGAGACACACACATGCTAGAAGAACAGATAACAGAGCTTAACATTTCTGTTCACACTGAGAGTTTGGGGATGGCTTCTACCTCGCATTTTGCAATTCAACATAGATGGCAGCTGAATGTAGTCCAGCTTTAAGCTATATGAAGAGGAATGTGCTCCTTAATCTAGTTTTATATGACGTCCTACACAATAAACTGGTAACACACTGAAAAAGTAATGGTTTTACCTGAATTCTTTCAACAATTCAAGGCCCTCCCTCGCCAATTCCCTTCAATAACCTGCAGTAATACTGACTTGAGATAGATCACCACAAAAAACTCATCATTTTAAAGAATAATGCTGTATGGGATCTGTTGAATCACGGCCTGAACCTCTGATTAACCACCTGAGGCAAGCACTGAGTCAGCCATGGGAGCACAGGTGAAGGCAATTCACCTGTGTGCCCAGAAGGGGTGGAGCCAGGCTCCACCTCTCCTAGACCCCATTTAAGGGCTGACTTCCACTGAGGAAGGATCTCTTCCTGGAGATCGCTCCTTGTGGAGTCTTGTGAGTCTACAACACCGGTGAGCACCTTTTCTCTTTATTTAACTATTCTTACTAGCCTAACTTCTCTGTATACCTGTTAACTTTACAACCTGTTAACCTTACAAATACTATGCATGAAACAAAAGTTGCACGCACAGATGCAACTGAACTGCATAGAGTCAGCAATATAGGAGATCTCAGCACTGCTTTTACAAACATGCATTTCCTCCAAGCTGTCATGCACTCACAAACCGCCACTATGGGTGCTGGGAAAGGCAGGCTTCCCTTTCTTCTGGATGTCAGCTATCAGTCGGGGGAATACAAGCACACCCCCTCCCTCCCCCACGACTTCCTGGAACAGTTCTGCATTATGAAACATCGCAGAGATCTGTTCTCTGTGAGACAAAGCTGAACTAACATCTAACCCCAAAATTTCAGTCTCAATTATCATAGAATCATACAATCGTTTGAGTCGGAAGGGATCTTTAAAGGTCATCCAGTCCAACCCCTGCGATGAAGAGGAATATTTAGATATTAACACAAGCCCGTAGCTGCATGGCAAGCAACTCTTCCTTAGCTTAAGGGGGTAACACAGCCAACTCTGCCACTAATGCAGCCTCCACGCACTCGCATCCCAAGCTGATTTGTTTCAATCCCCAGCAGTTTAACACAGCAGGAATTAACACAATGCCAGGAATGATGCGGAGAGGCCAAGGAGCAAGCAGCGCAATTAGCTGCCACCCATCTTCAAATGCAATCGCGTTTCTTCATTTAAATTGCCTTGCTGTCAAACAGCAACCACACCACATCGTGCAAATGCTCCACCAAGCTCAATATTCAATTTCTGGTTACATCCAACAGCTGATCCTTCTAAGCACAATGTGTGAACAGCTGTGGACCCTTACATAAAACACTGCCTAAGATAAGGCAGCTCTTCAAGTGGTTCCAACCCACCATCAGGCACGGTTCTGGTGTGCTTTCAGAAACGTGTGTGTTTTTCCACTGATGCATACCAATAACTGCCTCTCGCTGCTTTTGTATGGGTAAGGAGTTCTGCAGATCCACTCTGTGTACAGCACTGCACTCATACATTTCCTCATTTACTGATTATGCACGTCCTTTCCAAAGGCAGAACAACTGAAGCGTGCATCCCTACGCACTCCTGTTACCACAGATTATTTTTAAAAGTCCAAGTGTTCCCATTCCTCCTAGCGGTCAGCTTTTCCAGCCTGCATTTATAAATACATGAACACACACATAATCGTGCCAGCATTTCCTCCCTGGGCACCTTGAATATCTCCCTGACGTTCCAGAGGTTATAAAGAGAAATAATTAATTGCACCAATACAATCAAATACTACAGCCTAGACAAAAAGGATCACTGTATTTTCAACTTCTAAACCTTCTTTTAATTGCAGTTCTTGTCTTCCATTCCACGTATATCAAATACTTGAGTGAAATGTGCAAGTGACACATATGCCTCTTCACAAAGAAAATTTAAGCAAATAATGCAAGGTTTTTGTACTGGCTGATGGTTTCCCCAGCCACCACACTGCTCATTTCTAGATGTTTGGATAAGAACTACGTACATGCCAGGGGAGCTCCAGGCTGGGTATTAGGAAGAGCTTCTCAGAAAGAGCGGTGCTACAGCAGCACAGCTGCCCGGGGAGGTGGTGGGGTCACCATCCCTGGAGGGGTTCAAGAAACACAGAGATGTATCTCTGAGGATCATAGAATCATAGAATCACTAAGGTTGGAAAAGACCCACAGGATCATCCAGTCCAACCATTCACCCATCACCAATGGTTCTCACTAAACCATGTCCCTCAACACAACATCCAAACGTTCCTTGAACACCTCCAGGATCGGTGACTCCACCACCTCACTGGGCAGCCCATTCCAGTGCCTGACCACCCTTTCAGAGCAGTAGAATTTCCTAACGTCCAGCCTGAACCTTCCCTGGTGCAGCTTGAAGCCATTCCCTCTAGTCCTATCAACAGTTACACGAGAGAAGAGGCTGACCCCCAGCTCACTACAACCTCCCTTCAGGTAGTTATAGAGAGCAATAAGGTCTCCCCTGAGCCTCCTCTTCTCAAGACTGAACAATCCCAGCTCCTTCAGCCGCTCCTCATAAGGCCTGTGCTCCAGACCCCTCACCAGCTTTGTTGCCCTTCTCTGGACACACACCAGGGCCTCAATGTCTTTCTTACAGCGAGGGGCCCAAAACTGCACGCAGTACTCGAGGTGTGGCCTCACCAGAGCTGAGTGCAGGGGGACAATTACTGCACTGTTCCTGCTGGTCACACTGTTTCTGATACAAGCCAGGATGCCATTGGCCTTCTTGGCCACCTAGGCACACTGCTGGCTCATGCTCAGTCTAGCATCAATCAACACTCCCAGGTCCATTTCCTCTACACAGTCTTCCAGCCACTCTGCCCCAAGCCTGTAGCATTGCCTGGGGTTGTTGTGGCCAAAGTGCAGGACCTGCCATTAGACCTTGTTGAATCTCATCCCATTGGCTTCAGCCCAGCAATCCAGCCTATCCAGATCCCTCTGTAGGGCCTCGCTACCCTCAGGCAGATCGACACTTCCAGCCAGCTTGGTGTCATCTGCAAACTTACTGAGGGTGCACTCAATGCCCTCATCCAGGTCATCAATAAAGATATTGGAGAGGACAGGCCCCAGCACCGACCCCTGGGAAAAACCACTCATGACTGGTCACCAGCTGGATTTAACTCCATTGACCACCATTCTCTGGGCCCAGCGCTCCAGCCAGTTCCTTACGCAGCCAAGAGTACACCTGTCCAACCCACGAATTGCCAGCTTCTGCAGGAGAGTACTGTGGGAGACAGTGTCAAAGGCTTTACTGAAGTCTAGGTAGACTAGGTAGGATCACGGATTAGTGAGCACAGTGGGGCAGGGTTACTGGTTGGACTTGATGAACTTAGAGGTCTTTTTCAACCTCAATGATTCTAGGATTCTGCGTGCAAGCTTCCCCACATCACTATCCAGGCATTTCCCACATAACTAGCTGCATTAAGATTAGCATTTTCCATAGTTAGCAGGAGAGCACATGATCAGAAACACTCAGCACATCAAATCTGGTAAGTTGCAGCCACGCAGCACATCGCAGCCGGATGACAGCTGGCTTCACCTGCACTGCCATGGCCCAGGAGCTGTGTAAGCGCTCAGGCAGCACTGGCAGGAGCTCGTCCTGCCCCTTGGAACACTCACTGCTGCCCAGCAGCAAGGCAGGGTGCTCACACCAGGCTGACTGCAGCAGAGGGGCCTGCAAATGCCACCTTCTGCCTTCTAGCAGCTGAGCAAAGGATAGGTGAAAGCACACTGATAAGATCTTGTTTAGTTCTAAACAGACTTTCTGAGCTTGGCAAAAGCTCTATGCATAGTAGTCATTACTTAGCATTGCATGTAGACATTTTATAAACTTTCCACTTAGATTACAATGCAAAGCCTGGCTGAACAGATGTATTTTAATTTCCACAGCAGGAGCACAGCAGTAGTGTTTGACAACTCAAAAGCCCTTGCAATCCTTCTATTATTTTTTTAATTTAGAGGCTGCATGCATTTACAGCCATTCACCCACGTGCATGCTTGGCACTTCAAGATGAGTGAACTGACGGCACTTGGTCCTTGAGACTCCCTGATTCTTCTATTCCAGATCCCATTTTTCCACTCCTAGGTCTTGGACAGAATTGCTTCCCTTGGTCCCAATCTTCACTTCTTCAAAAGGCTTAAAGGGCTCTTCAGCTTTAAAGAGGAAAAAACTCTTCAGTCCAAAGCTGGCCTACTGAAAGATTTAACACAGCTGCTTATTTCAACCCAAATGCTCCCTCAACTCTGGAATTGCTCTGTTGTGTAGAAGTAAAGCACCTACAGTAAAAAGCAAAGCATCTGCAAACCACAAATTAAGACTAGAGTACACAGAAGCCAGCATTCCTTTCATCTTTTTGATAGCATATTCACTTAATAAAAAGGCTCAAAGATGGTTTGCTGGGAAGATTAATGCTTTGTTTTACAGACAGCACAACTCATGCACAGGCACGTGGCAGATTGATACACAACCAGTTTCAGGGCATGTATCAATTACACACCAATTACAACTACACTGTAAATAATAAAGTCCTTTTTCTCATTCCTCAAAATAACTATTTCTTTTTTTAGCCTTTTCAATAGGTCTTTTTTGGGGGAGGCAATGATCACAGCACAAGCAAATGGATAGTAAATAATTAAAAGAAAGGTAAATTGAAGAACCTAAAGAAATGTTTTTCAAAAGGATTCTTACAGGCATTCCAATTGTTGTTGTAGGACTTACCTATTTGCAATCTGAGTGAGTTCACACTCCCTGTCAAGCCCTAGCCACTAAGTAATAATACTCTGAGCAATCTTTGCAGTGCACAGTAAATCCTGTGTTGATGAACTTTAACCCTGACATTTGCAACAGAGAGAACAGACAAGTACATAAGGCAAAAAAAAAAGAAGTGGTCAAGTCATGCTGATGGTGCTGCTCATTTATGTCGACTCCCTGGAGGTTCATATATCCTTGAAAGAGGGGATTCTGATTTAAAGAGGTCATCTGGGGAAACTTGTGACAAAACTCCAGGCTCTGCAGCAAATCACGTTAGAAAAGCAACTCAAAAAGGGCTGATCATTTCAATACAAGAAACCACCACTCAACCAACCCAACCTCAATATCCCAAGGTTAGGAACAAAGCCTACCCAGCCTGGAGGTCGTCCAGCTCCAAAACTGATCCTCTGTACAAGATCAGATTACTGAAACCAGTGCAGCACTAATAAGGATCGCTCCATAAAAGAAATGGATTCACTTCTCTGTCTCAACAAAGGTCATTTCTTGGTTAAGGAAAACCAACAGGACACGAGATTTATGAAGCTATACAAAAACAGACTTCCTTTTTTGTGACCAAGTGTTTTACATGCATTTGTTAATCCTCACATCCCCAGAGAAAAGTGCAAATATTACATGCAGTTTGTAGACACAGGAGAAAGTGAGGCTGACCAGCTGTCACCTGGATTTTCAAATAAGTCCTTAATTTCTAATGGAAAATTTGCAGAAGCCAGATTCTTTTTCTCAAGACCTGGAATGGTTCCAGTGGCAAATTGCATCAACACCATTTGCTATGTCCAGAAGTCAGGTCTAACACATCTCAAGTTAGAGAACTTCAAAATACACAACAGACAGGGGAAGACTTCTCTGACATTTTTTGCAGGTGTACAGACACATCATAAGCAAATCTTCAGCCTGCAAGGAGCACTCTGGGGAGGCAGGACAAACAGACACAACCGGGGCCCTGCCTGTTTCGCTTACGAAGCTCGCTATTTACACACATACCCACCTCTCAAGCTTGGTTTCTACCAGCGAGGATGGAAGTGGGAAAACATGCAGGTTTCCAAAAGCCACGGGCTGTTCTTACAAACGTAGCTCCCAGCCAGAGCACAGCTGGGTCATACACAAGCAGGGATGGGACAGCACAGATTTCTACCTCTAGAATTTTATCCACGGTTCCTAAACTGACCTTGGCATCTTAATGAGAAATTAAGGTAAGCTGTTAGGGCTTTCAAATGTATCCTGCTTGCTTTGCACGCCTCTGCGGAGTTTATTTACAACACTACTTTTCTTAAGCCAAAAACAAATAAAAACAAACTCTTCCCTTGATCTGACATTTAAGATTTCTCTGACGGAGCTGCACAAAGACAATTCAGTGGGCGCCCATCTTAAGGGTATCACATTCTGGGTAAGGCTCTGTTCTACATCCTCACTGCTCCAGTTATGTTTCTGAGATCCGCTGTCGCGATGTCTGTAGGCAAATCTTCCACGCACTTCACGGGCCTCCACTTTTCTCTCTCTTATTAATCACCCCCTATAAATTTACTGTGCTTGCTGCTTAGATTAGCAATGGGTATTTGTGAAAATGCAAATGAGCCATTCTTCAGCCTGGCACGCCAGTTTCTCACACAGGACTCACCATCTTGTCTGGGAAGTCAACTCCATTGCCAAACGATTCCTCCCTTGCCAGGGGGCATGATTTGCATGACGTATTCCCTCCTGACTACACTACGAACGTTTTAAACCATATCTGTAACAATGAACTACGCAGCATTTGCTTGGTCATCGTGCTTTAGAGAAGCTCTGAATAACATTCTTCATACCACTAAGTAGGCTTTTGAGAATCTCATTCACCTGTCATCTTGTGCAGTTTGAAAGGCTCACACCAAGGCAGGTATTTGCCGGCTGAACAAAGCACATGTTCCTGAGGAGGCGGACAGTAATGCAAACAAAAACACTCCACCCCACACAGCCATTTTTAAGTGTCTTCTTACAGCTCCAATCCCACTGTCTATAATAAGTATTTTGGCTGCTGTCAATAAGGCATCTACTGCACTTGATAGTTTGCTTTTCCATGTATTACCACTTGAGGCTTATAAAGTTTAAATGAGCAGGGACCAGGAAAGAATACTTTCACTGATCACTGGTATGCTGTGTAGCTTTACATGACAAAACTATGATATGCTGCGCTTAAACAAAGCTCTTTTGTGTGCTCAACTGAATTTCTCTCACTTCTGTCACCCTTAACACCACATCCCCCCTATTTTTCCTCCCAGAAAACAGACCATGATTGATTGTACAAGCCCAGTAATGGGTTCTGCCTTTTCCTGTACCCCTGTTACTTTGTTTCGCACATACATTCTTCACATTTCCTCCCCCTGCAAACAAGCAATAAATTAATTGGTCCCAACCTTAACCCTAACAAACATTACAGGACTTCTCACAGTAGTTTAACAAATTGATGCCAGTTCCTACACAAACTAGTTCCTGCCCTTAGCCACTCTCCAAGCATTGTGATGCATGCAGTGCCTCACTGGCAAGACCCTCCTAGAGCTACACATCTCCACCACGTTTCTATTCCCCTCCTCACACACCGAATACAAGCCCACTATGAGAAAATAACCATCGAGTTTTATTTCATTCCAAATTGACAAGACCATGCCCTGCTCAAATTATTTTGCAGCTTTAAATACCTTCAGTCCCATAACAGCATTTGAGAACAAATGAAACGGTTCACAGACCAATTAATTGCTATCACATTGTTTACAGCAGGAAGCAAACATTCATTTTTAAAATGCAGCAAGTACTTGGCTATCAAAGCATCTTGCCAGTGCAGTAAAGTCAGCCTTACTTCACAGATGATGGTAAGTACACAGCAGAAGGAATATACAGATGTCATTTATTTAAACCGAAAGCCCTCTATCAAAGCTTCAGTTGTTTGCCTCATTTAATTTACAAAACCTGACCTTCCTCATTCAAAAACCTTACCTGGCATCTCCTTTGGAAAGGTTGGTGTTTACAGGATGAAGAATAACCTTGTTTGCATCCACATCCACCACACATTTTGTATGCAGATCAAGCTCTATAAAGAAATGAGAAAGTGTCAAGAGCCGCCCTTAAAGCACTAGGATTATACACACCATTACTTCCTCCAGACACCAAATTTATTCATGCAGCCTGACAGCCACCCATCAGCTAGAGAATAGAAACAGGACTACTGCCAAATTCCGCTTCTAGAGATATTCTGCCGGGATGGATTTTGTCCAGCTTTAAAGCACGCACTCTTTTCAAAACATGAAAGAGCACTTGGGTATTTCGGAAGGACAATCGGCACATACAAGGCAGTATGAAATTTCTTCTGGGGAAAGAACCATTAGGCATGGGACCGCTCTGACAGCTCTTCTCATCACTGTCTCAATGCCTCCCGCTCGGAGGGAAGGCTGCCCCTGCCATCTGCAGCACGTTTCCCTGGCCACTCTTCTGCTGCTGCAGCACACCATGCCAGCTGTCAGTGCCGGGGCACCTGCTCACTGAAATTCAAGTCCCTTCAAAAATAATTTAGGTATGAGCGTGGAGAAAAGGGCTTATCCTTCCCAACAGGCTCCAAGCCAGCTGGAAAGCCCAGCTCTTCCAAATGATGCTAAGCAATGGGATATATCCTATGAGTAAGGAAGAATAGCTGGAATGGATGAGAATTCTTAGCTGCAGAGGCAGGGGAAACAAAATAAAAGCTTCAGATAACGCTGACAACCGCCCAAGGCATCCACCCAATGACAAACGGAGTTAGATCCAAAAGAACAAACAGCCACTTGCAACCAAAATCACTGCCTACAGACAAGGTCTGAGCACAAGCAATCCACTCTTATCTTCTCACGTTCCAATGCAGAACTTGGAAAGCGCACCCAAATGCTGATGCCTACAACCACAACCCATGAATCACACCCAGCGAATGCCCAGTGTTCTCATGTGCTGTGCTGAAGAGAGGCTACGGACAATAACCTCCGTATGGAGTTCAACACCCCGCCTCAATCACCAAAATATGCATGTCTAATCACATTAATTATAATCCTCGTCCTCCTTCACCTCTGCTCCTTCCTTCTGTGTCACCTCTACAAGCTCACTCACAGCACAGCACCTAATAAACTCAGACTGCAAATCTCTCACGCAAAGACCACAGATCTTAATTTACTGTACAGCACATCGCTGGCTTCTCACTACTGTTAAATAACATAGGAAGAGGAAGCTTCTCTCGTTGGCTTTTTGTTGTAAGAGATGTTACAGGTCTTTCACTATTTGAATGACAACAAAGAAAACCAAAGCTCAAGCTTACCAGTCACATGCAACTCCAGTTCTTTCCAAACGAATCTGTTATTACACTCTGCTTTTGTGGAAGGAAGAGACAGACAAGTTTCAGAAGCTGATGTTTATTTTAATGTCTCTCCACACCCTGAAAGTCGATTTACCTATCATTAGTATGTAATACATGCTTCCTTAGTTCAAAGTGTATTCTCCATACATCCCAGATACGACACGCCACTATCTCGGTCCGGCCGGTTAGTGATTAACACTCTGTATTGCAGTGACCTGCTTTTCCTCAGCCACTGGAGAAGGCTTTTACATGCTACTTCCCTTATGGAAAGCACAAGGCATGCTCACTCTGCATACAAGTGCTATGGCTGCTCTCACGTTTTTTAACTGATCCCAGAATGCTGATAGGAGGTCTGGTGCCCAACACTACTGCTGAACTCGGAAGCGTTGCTAGCATTTGTTCAATCCCTGTGAAATACTTCAGAGCACACACAGACAGGATACAGGAGTTCCTTACAGTGGTCAAAATGGATGAGTTCGGCCACTGCAGGAAGTCAGAGCAGCCAGGTGAGAGGTCTGAAGAGTGGATCTTCCCAGCAGGGAGTGAGGAGGCACAGCAGGGAGATCTCCCGGCCAAGGCTGAGGTGGTACAACAGCTCAGGGAGTCCCATGAAACAAACCTCAAGAAACAGCTGCAATCAACCTCTAAGCTGGGTTATTTGTCAGATACACTTGAGCCCATTTATTCCACCCACCCTGGCAAAACTTTCACAGAACAGCTCTGCTTTTAGCTAAAAATAGCTTTAAATCTGTTTTAATAGCACATCATACTCTTTCTACCAATTCTTTCTGTTACAAAGCATGTTCTTTGACTGATTTCTGACTTCTTTAATGACTCCAGGAGGTGTAGAGATGAATCTGACATCAGCCACCACTGCAAATTCTATCATAATTTCCACCTCATTAAGTCTTCATTGTTACTAAAGCAGGTTAGACTCACAGACAGATTATCTTCCTCTTCTCCTATGATCACACAGGGACCCCACCCTTACTTTTACTAGTTTCAGTATCTCCCAGGTAAGCAGCACACTTTCTGCCCCTGAACAACAAGGAAAAGGAGGATGCGCCAAGGTAAGAAGATAAGCACACACATCCAAAACCCACTGATGAGTTCATCTTGCAGCAAGGACTCGTTTCTCAGGGTTGGGCAGTATTGTTTCTTCCCACTGCAGACACAGATAAGGCAGCCTGGGATTTAGAAGAAGTGAAGAGATGACAGAGATGGCTCACACAGCCAAATTTCAGACGTTTATCACAGATCCTGTAGCTCTGTGTTTTCATCCTTATACCAACAAGACCTAAAATCTCACCCGTTATTATTGCTAACCTTCTTCTACCTTCAGTCATCACCAAGCAAACACAATCAACTACTCATCTGCTTCATCCAATCAAGAAACCAATCAGCTAATTGCTCTCGGAAAAACTGAAACTAAAACTCATCTCAAGAAACGTGCACTGCAGGAAAAGCCTTGCAGAGCTTCAGCGTAAGAGAACTGTGACATCCATAATAAAAAGGGATTATCTTCATCACTTTTCCAGTTACATTTCAGAGCCGTGGAAGTGTTAAGCAAAGCTGGGCTAAGTGTAAGACTAATTGGTAAGCCATGGGCACCCAGGTTACTTGCAGTCTCCCCACTGACTCTGTATTTTACCTGTCAGAAGGAAGGCCTCCTTCAAAGCCCAGCTTTTCTCTTTTCCATTTCTCTTCATTTTTCAACTCCTCACAAAAGTGACAATAAAAATTCAAGCAATGCAGATCTTTAAGTGAAGCCCTACATGCATGCAAATCTTAAATGACTATGATAACCCTAAGAGCCTTCGATAAGCCCCACAGGCATTGCACCACCAACAAAAACACCAGCACACCATCCATGTCCTCTGCAGTTTTTCACTAGCCTAAGAAACTCAAAGTGTTTCAGACAAGGTGAAAAAATGAGAAAGGGAGAGAGCAGGAAAAGCAGACCCTGGAGCAACGTACCACCGTAACTAATGGGGATTCAGCAGGCCAGCTATGTGATGGTGCACTCCCAGCGACAGGTAGGAGTTTCCACTCCTTCTCTAATAGCAGTCACGCCTCTGGTAATCATAAGCTCAGCACAGCACATTTTCCATAGCAGTGTCAAGAAACATGAGCAGGGGTAGAACTTCTTTAAAATGTACTGAATAGGCCTGGGGCAGAGACAAAGAACGTATGCGAGTCCTGGAGGACGGAGAGAGGAGAAGCACTTTGGAAAATGCTGGGTATTTTCAACTCCAGGAAATCTCCACTTTCGTTTTCAGATCGATTGGGGAACTCTCTTCATAAATAGGCTGCAAATAACAACGACACTGGTTGGGAATTGAGGTTCCCAGCTCATTGCCTCCAGAAGGGGCCTGGAATCAAACCCAGTGCACACTGAAACCCTCTGCACTGCCCCGCGGTCGTACTGGAGGTTTTTCAGCCGCTGCCCCAAGAAGTCATCTCACAGCCAGGGCCACCAAACAAAACGATCCTAGCCGATAGCCCTTTCCCAAGTCATCACAGAATCATAGAATCACAAGGTTGGAAAGGACCTACAAGATCATCCAGTCCAACCATCCTCCCATTACTGTTGCCACAAGCACTAAACCAGATCTCGTAGCTCCTCATCCAGGCGCCTCTTGAACACTGCCAGGGACGGCGACTCCACCACCTCCCTGGGCAGCCATTCCAGTGCCTGACCACTCTCTGAGAGAAAAAGTTCTTCCTAATGTCAAACCTAAACCTCCTCTGGTACAACTTGCGGCCATTTCCTCGGTCCTGTTTGTTGCCTGGGAGAAGAGGCCAAACCCCTCCTCATCACAACCTCCCTTCAGGAAGTTGTAGAGTGCAATGAGGTCTGCCCTGAGCCTCCTCTTCTCCAGACTGAACAATCCCAGCTCCCTCAGCCGCTCCTCATAAGACCCCATTGTGCTTCAGACCCCTCACCAGCTTCGCTGCCCCTCTCTGGACTCGTTCCAGGGCCTCAATGTCTTTCTCGTAGCGAGGGGCCCAAAACTGAACACAATACTCAAGGTGCAGCCTCACCAGTGCTGAGTGCAGGGGGATGATCACCTCCCTGCTCACCAAGGGCCTTTATTTCCATATCACCTTCTTCCAGATTTCAATTTAAGAAGCTCCTGTTTCTGAGGACCGACAGATTTTTCAGCCCTTTTTTTAATCCCAAAAACAAAGATGCAAGCCTGGTACTATAAGGCAGGTTGAATAAACTTGAAGCAGAACCCTCCTGGTCCCACTACCAGACGTGTGGGGCAGCTGCACTTGCACTGACACCTCGGCTATCCCAGAGACAGCACTGAGGTACAGAAAGGAAAACATGAAAGGCACAAGGTGCACATACTAAGTTCCTAAGTCAAAACTGGCCCCAAATGCAACAGCTCAATATAACCTCCAGTAAAGACAGAGACAAGAGAAATTTTACTTCTTAAATTGCCAGTAGATTTTCAGGAGCTTAACAATCCCTTGAAGGCTAGAAGCGGACAACTGCAGTATGAATCATAGAATGGCCTGGGTTGAAAAGGACCACAATGATGATCTAGTTCCAGCCCCCCTGCTATCTTCAAGCTGCTATGAATAAGAAATTGCAGTCAGTTCCTTTTGCCTTTTCCAGTCTGAAAAAGCAAATAGCAAGATCACCCCAAAATGTTTAAATACTAATTCAAAGATATGTTGAAGTTTATTTATCATACACTAAGTGAAAGCCAACTAAAAAAACAGAGGCCTTTGTTTTTGTTGTTGTTTTCTCAGCAAGCTGAAAGCTGGCTCAAGCACAACAGGTCCTCACATTTCCCTGCCAGTGCTTGTTGCCTTAGAGTGACTTTTCTCTTTGCCCTTTGCTATGCAGAAGCCAACATAAATAAAGGCAAAACTAACTGACCACACAACAGAGAGTGAACATAACTTAGATCTAAATGACCCTGCTAAGAGCTTAAAAGACACTGGTGGCCTAAAAGCACTCCCAGGGCAGTCATTATAAGCTGTATTGACCTATGAGTTTGGGACAAACCTGCAGTAATTTGACTCGTCCCTAATGCTTACCAGCACCAAGTCAAAGGAGGTGCCTTTCAAGCTGCTCTGCTATTTATTCACTGCACAAATATCATTCATGAAATTTTCAGTTTGCGGCAATTAAAAGTCATCAAATATGCATGAGTACATCTGGAAGGGCACACAATACTATCTTGATGATGAGGTTTAAGTCAACTCAAACACACGAGCACAGTGAAGGCAAGCAAGCTCACCTCACTCCTTAAAGCTACGTTGCCCAAATGGTAACGAGTTTATTCTACCTTCTGTTGTTTCATTTTCTGCAAAAGGAGAGCTTGCCCAATGGCTGTGCTGAAGGCACAGCGTGTACGTGGGCTTCCACCTTACCCACAGGCAGGGCTGCTGCCGCAAGCGCTGCTCAGCTCACCAGGACTGAGGACATACAGCAGTCGGGTGACCCTGCGACGCAGCAAAGAGGAGGTTCAGCACATAACTCCGGGCTGCTTTGTTTCAGGCTTCAAGGTGAATGAAATGCAATAACGTTTGCTCTGCCACGAAAAGCCAAGGTAGAATTATTCACAGCGAGCATATCTGATCCTTTCTCGGCTTGGTGAAGATGAAGCAGAGGTGAAACCAGAGCAGAAATGTAATCTCATACTGCACTTAAGGCTAGCTCTAAAGATGTAATTAGCACAAGAATTGCTTGCCTTTGTGGCATCCCCATTTGCCTGAGTGGTAGTCCCACCGGTTCTTCGGCAGTGGGGAATAAACTCCTAACACCTGAGGAGTCCTTAAAATCCAATTGCCTGCCTGAGGAATGCAGGGCGAAACATGAACTCTGCCTGCTTTTCCCATTTGTCACCCTGTCTCCAGGGTGCTCCTACCACAAACATTATTTCATAGGTTATCAACAGCGAGCAGGAAATACTAAAAAGCCCAGGTGCCCGTTTATCACGGGGACAATGGGGAAGAAAAGCCTGGTGCTCATATATTGCCATCAGGATATAACAGGTGCCATTTCATGTACTCTAATGCCATAATTAATCTTTTAAGATTGCTTGCACAAACTCCAATTTATAGATAGAATGTTTCTGTTGTAATCTTCACCGGGAAAACAAACAGAACAACCTCTGCTTCCTTCCCCCAAAACAAACACATGCATCAAGTGACTGAGAGTGCAACCTCCAAAGAGAAGGACAGAAAATTAGCACCTAGCACAGCAGTCAGAGGCTTACACTGATAGAGAAGCAAATTCCTTCCTGACAAGCACTGGAGACAGATGCTTTATCATCAAAGCACAAAGGATCACTGTCTGCACACAGAAACTAGTCCGGATGAATATGCACATTAGCATAATAGATACCTGAGTGTCCATTTACAAGCCATCTAGCTATCTACACTGGAAGCCACAGGCCACAAACCTCCAAAAGCAGTGTTCTCAGGTAGCACTGCCACGAGCAGGGCTGCGTGCACACAGCTCGGACCCAGGTGGGCATGGGCACCCCACCTGAGCTCCCCGCAGCCTCCTGCCTGCACCGTGCTGCTGCCGCTGCTCCTCCGGGATGCCTTTCCAAGCACTACAACACACAAAGGGCAGATGTCACACTGAGTGACACGGGTTAGCGGGCACGGTGGTGACAGGGGGGTGGTTGAACCAGATGATCTTAGAATCATGGTTTGGGTCGGAAGGGACCCTTCAGATCATACAGTTCCAACCCCCTGCTGTAGGCAGGGACACCTCCCTCTAGACCAGGTTGCTCACAGCCCCATCCAGCCTGGCCTGGAATGCTTCCAGAAAGGGGCATCCACAGCCTCACTGTGCAACCTGTTCAGTGACTCACCAACCCCACTGTAAAGAAGTCCTCCCTAATACCTAGTCTAAATCTGCCCTCTTCCAGTTTAAAGCCATTTCCCCTCATCCTGTCACTACACGCCCTTATAAAAAGTCCCTCCTCAGCTTTCCTGCAGGCCCCCCACCTTAATAATTCCACGATTCTGTGACTTTTTTTGCAGTTAGCTTTCTGACTCATTTGAATAGAAAAGTATTAACTCAACAGAGGTGGAGCAACATTAAGCAGGCATGGTGGCAATGGCTTGGCGGTTGATCCAACCTTAATGGATTAAAAGGTCTTCTCCAACCTTAATGATTCTATGATAGCAGTTGTTTATGCTGGCATAAGGTATCACTGACCACATCCTTCAGTGTAACTCACGGAATCATAGAATCCTTACAGTTGGAAGAGACCTCTGAAGGCCATCTAGTCCAACTCCCCTGCAATGAACAGGGACACCACAGCTAGATCAAGTTGTCCAGGGCCTGATCCAGTCTGGCATTGAAAGTCTCCAGGGATGGGGCATCAACCACATCCCTGGGCAACCTGTTCCATGGCCTCACCACCCTCACTGTAAAAGATTTTTTCCTTATATCCAACCTAAATCTGCCCTCCCTGAGCTTGAAACCATCTCCCCTTGCTCTATAGCCACAGACCCTGCTGAAGAGTCTGTCCCCTTCTTTCCTGTAGTTCCCCTTTGATACCAAAAGGCCGCTGTCAGGTTCAGCTCGCAGCCTTTGTATTCTGACAGCACTGATAAAGATTTTATATTTTAATTAACACCACATTCAACTGACTAAAGGCACAGAGAAACACAAGGGTTTGAACACGCCTAAGGGATGTTTGCACACTAACATCACCTGAGACTAAAATGTTGAATAAAACAAATCTGTATTGAAAAGCCCCAAGCTGTCTTTTGCTCTGCTTCACGGTATGACTTGAGCTCTGCACATAAACAGGACAGGGAACAGCTGTTTATGAGGGTGGATAGTGATAGGACAAGGGGGAATGGTTTTAAACTGAGACAGGGGAGGTTTAGGTTGGATCTTAGGAGGAAGTTTTTCACCCAGAGGGTGGTGACGCACTGGAACAGGTTGCCCAAGGAGGCTGTGGATGCCCCATCCCTGGAGGCATTCAAGGCCAGGCTGGATGTGGCTCTGGGCAGCCTGGTCTGGTGGTTGGTGACCCTGCACATAGCAGGGGGTTGGAACTGAATGATCATTGTGGTCCTTTTCAACCCAGGCCATTCTATGATACATGAAGTCAGTGACAATATTCATAAAGGAAAATCCAACAACAGCAAAAGAAACCCCAGGTTATTACAGAAAAATAGAACAAGTGGTACACTAGGAAATATTTTAGTGAATGACATATTGCAGCAAAACCAAGAAAAAGAAAGACTGTAAATGAAACAGTGCAAAGCCCTCTATTTCATAAAAGCATGTTAACTGAGATCTTTAGGCAAAGTAGGGTTTCAAAAGTATGGTTTATGGTTTCAAACTAAAAGAGGGGAAGATTTAGATTGGATGTAAGGAAAAAGAGATGTTTACAATAAGGGTGCTGAGGCACTGGCACAGGCTGCCCAGAGAGGTGGTGGTGCCCCATCCCTGCAGACAGCCAAGGTCAGGCTGGATGGGCTCTGAGCACTGATGGAGCTGTGGGTGCCCCTGTTCAGTGCAGGGAGTGGGACAGATGGCCTTGAAGGGTCCCTTCCAACTCCCACGATTCCATGAAGAACAACAGAGAAGTCATAATCGCTACCCCAAAGAGCTTACAGCTTCAGATGTGAAGCTGCAGGTGAAATAACAAATAAGTTGCTTTATAAAAGCATGGCTTCCATACACAGCCCGTAGGATTTGGGCCTAATTTGAAGCATAATGCAAAAAATAACATAGATCTGAAAAAGTAAGCCATTACTGCTACAAATGAGTACTGCAAGCTTACTTTATGGATTGCCACTTCACACGGGACTGAAACAGGACCCTCCATACGAAAATGCAGTACCACAAGCAACTGTTTGATGAAGAAATCCCTTCGACGTGCACGCAGACCTTATTACACTTTTATGAGCTGTATAAATTAGTAATGGTTAAACACACCACTTTTATTAACCTCATAAACCCTCGCCTTAAGAAATTCATAATTCAAACACTGAAGACAACCACCGCCGCCACAAGTAAACACCCAGGACATCTCAAAGCTCCCATTCCTACAGTTGCAGCCATCTGACAGGTTTGCAATTGCAAGCCCTTTGGTGCAGAGGGAAGGAAGGAACATTACTCGTGACCCTGAAGAAAACAAATACTTGTTTCACGTCCAAAGTCCCAGAACTTCGTGCAAATGTTATTTAGAACAAAGCGCACACTAAGGAGTTTCCAAGAAAACCTCAAAGCTTCTTATAACAGCAAAGCCACAGAACTTTAACAACTAGATGACTCTTAAGGAAAGCAGTTACACAAATGCTTAAGTTTAATATCACAGAGGTAAGAAAATATTAGGCTTACCACTATTTCTGTAAATTCTAGGAGCATCAGAAACATCCCTTGACCGTAACAGCCGGAGTGTGACCAATAGCCCACTCACAAATCAAACAAAACAAATAACAACAACACCAAACTATTCCAGGAAATCTTGTTTTGGGTAGGGAAAGGAACTCCATCTTTTAGGCTGGACCTACACAAACCTAAGGTGCCTTCCAACTCAAGCCACGCTGTGATTCTGCGAATTCACGTATCACATGCAACATAACAGGGCACTTAATAGCTGCAAAGCAGATCTCACAGAGAGGAGAGACATCCCAACTGCCAAGCTATGTGTAGGACAAGTACTCTTTCTTCCCCTGAACAGAATCACACAATCACCAAGGTTGGAAAAGACCTACAAGATCATCCAGTCCAACCATCCACCTATCACCAATATTTCTCACTAAACCATGTCCCTCAACACAGCGTCCAAATGTTCCTTGAACACCCCCAGGGTCGGTGACTCCACCACCTCCCTGGGCAGCCCATTCCAGTGCCTGACCACCCTTTCAGAGCAGTAGTATTTCCTAACGTCCAGCCTGAATCTCCCCTGGCACAGCTTGCAGCCATTCCCTCTAGTCCTATCACTGTCACACGAGAGAAGAGGCTGACCCCCATCTCACTACAACCTCCCTTCAGGTAGTTATAGAGAGCAGTAAGGTCTCCCCTGAGCCTCCTCTTCTCCAGACTGAACAATCCCAGCTCCCTCAGCCGCTCCTCATAAGGCCTGTGCTCCAGACCCCTCACCAGCTTTGTTGCCCTTCTTTGAACACACACCAGGGCCTCAATGTCTTTCTTGCAGTGAGGGGCCCAAAACTGCACACAGTACTCAGGGAGCATTGGATCCTCAGACATCCATCACTCCTGGATGGTCCTGCTAACAGCAAAGCCACAGCAAGTCTTTTTGGTCTGCTACCTTTTTTTAGTTTCTAGGGAATGAAATAGCTCTGATAACAAGATACACCCCCTCACTCTCCCAAGTATATACACCTCTAAATCTATAATCTTCTGCCACATTTTCCCCTCCTTATTTCCACCACTTCATCCTCTATTACTTCTGCATACACTCTGTGCAGAATGTAGTCCCTAGCTAAAAATAGCTTGAAGACCATTGAAGACCACAAGTGCACAAACTAGGGGCTGTATGGAAAATACACACAACAGAAGGGGAAGGTGTGTCATTCATCCTCAAAGATTCAAAACTTGACTGAACCTGTGCAACTTAAACCAATTTCATCTGCAATTTGATCCAATTTGATTGGACTGGAGACCTCCAGTGGTCCCTTCCAAACTGAATTATTGTACAATCCCATAATCCAGGGAGTAAAAAAACCAAGAGAGAAGATATCTAGGTCACAGCCATGGAAATGACCCATGACAGGAAAGGGACATGGACAAGAAGACCAAGGCTAGAAGGAATATAGCCCTGGATATAACCATGGATATAAGTTAAAAAGGTTTTTTACAACAGGAATGGTGATGCACTGGCACAGGTTGCCCAGAGATGGTGGGTGCCCAATCCCTGGAGATACAGAATGTCAGGTTGGACGGGGCTCTGAGCAGCTGATGGGGCTGTAGGTGACACTGTTCACTGCTGTGGAGTTGGACAAAATGACCTTTAAAGGTCCCTTCCAACTCAAACAATTCTATGATTATATACCTGAAACAAGGCACCACCTTCCAGGTCCACTCCACACCAGCTCCCACCTCACTCTCCCTGAATCTTCTCCCACCAACTCTGCACAAAGATGCACCCTCCCTCAATTATGCACATTGCTGAAGTTTAAAAAAAAAAGCAGCAGCAGATTTTGGTCAAAATGCCCTCAACTGACCTAACCCATCTGCTTAATTCCATCTCCTTTACTTCACTTGTGAGAATTGAAAGCTCTGATGAACTTAGTCTGACATTTCACAGCATCATAGAACTGAGTTGGAAGGGACCTTTAAAGGCCATCCATCCCACTCCCTGCACTGAACAGGGACACCCACAGCTCCATCAGTGCTCAGAGCCCCGTCCAGCCTGACCTTGGCTGTCTGCAGGGATGGGGCACCACCACCCCTCTGGACAACCTGTGCCAGTGCCTCACCACCCTTATTGTAAGCAACTTTTTCCTTATATCCAGTATAAATCTCTCCACTTTTTGTTTAAATCCATTTTCCCTTGTCCTATCACAACAGACCCTGCAAAAGAGTCTGCCCCCTTTCTTAGAGCCCCGCTTTAGTCACTGAAAGGCCACTCTCAGGTCACCTGGCAGCCTTCTCTTCTCCAGGCTGCACAGCCCCAGCTCTCTCAGCCTGTCCTCGTAGGAGAGGTGTTCCATCCCTGGGATCATATTTGTGGCTCTCCTCTGGATGTGCTCCAACAGGTCTATGTCACTCCTGTACTGAGGACTCCACATCTGGACACCTCCATTTCAAAAGGCATGGAAATACTTGATGCAGCAACTTTAACTTTTATTCTTCCTACTTACCAAAACGAACTAAAAGCGTTACTTAGTTTCAGATCACTAGCTGTAGCTATTAAACTGCCTTCACTCGATCCCCCCCAAGGAATTATTGGCATACTTCTGTGAGAATGTGGGAAAACAAAACCTTACACGTTTCTTGGATCCCTGCCTTCTTCTTCACCTCCCCACTCCCTGGCTGCAGTTCCCTTTTCATACTTGCTTCCTCATCATCTAAAGCAAGTTTTTCTAATTAAGACAAGTCATAAACATTTAAACAGATGCCCAGACCGCGGTGCAATTAACAAAACCCTCAGGCAAGTTTCGTTGAGGGGGGGGGGGGAAATAGAAGGAAAAAAAAACCAAAAACCAAAACACCACCAAAACCTCTCCTCAATTCACGCTTCCTCTTCCATATTTTCATGTTTGTCTTCGTGTGTTTCCCTCACATTTCACCCGGTTAACCCATTCCCACTCACCCACCGAGGGCAAAGCGGAGGGGTTACCCAATGGAGGTGCAGGAAAAAGACAGAAATGGTGTTATTTTCTCCCAAAACCCCAAGGAGCAGGAAGAAGGAAGAAATCTCCGACACTGGGTAGGGCCTGGCTGTAAAACAGGTGCAGGAGGTGTGGGCTGGGGTGTACACACACAAAAAACCCACCATAAAACGGGGTGAGATGAGGAAAAAAGAGATTAGTTTTGAAGCAGAGACGTGTCAGGAGTGAAGACAGCCGCTCCTGGGGGCAGCCCGGCTTCACCCACCCGACAGACACAAGCACATCCATCCCTGCTCCCGCACACGCCCGGGTAACAGCTACACTTCCACACACAGACCCGGACGGACACGGACAGACGCCGACGGGACCCGCTGCCCTCAGGGCCGCTCCCGCCGCGGGCCGGGCCGGGCTGAGGGGCGCTGAAGGAGGAGGCTCTCACCTCGTCGGTTCATGGGGCGGACGCGCACCGCCACCTTCACTTTGGAATCCCCCATCGTGCCGCTCCGACCTCCCCGACTCCCTTGTTCCCTCCTCGGCTTCCGTCTACCGAGGGACAACCGCCGGCGGCGCGGGGAGGAGCGCGGAGCGGGGCGGGGGGCCGAGGCCGGGCGGCAGTGGGAGGGAGGTGCCGCTCCGGACCAACGTCCGGCGGGACTACAGCTCCCAGCGTGCAGCGCGGCGGCCCGCAGGGAGCGGGGGGGCAGTGTGGCGCGCTGCATGCTGGGAGCTGTAGTCCCGCCCGCGGCCCGGGGCTGGAGCGAGAGCGTTGGATGCTGGGATATGTAGTCCTCAAGACCCACAGCGAAACTCTGTGTGTGCCTGCAGAGTGGGTTCCCCCAGGCCCTGCCACTGGTCCCCGGGTTGGATGTGAATGAGCTGTGTCACAGCTCCGCTCCCAGCAGTTCCTCGGGGCCTTTTGAGTGACAGAAGGAGATTTTCCACATTGAGCAGACAGCTTTGTGTGCGGCTTTTGGCATTAAATGTATTTCTCCTGCTCGCTTTCCAAACTCTTCTCTTCACCCATTGCATAAGTTCACAGGTACTGCACCTTTAGTCATGGAACTAAGCCATACTGAAAAAAGTTTAAAAACATATTTAAGAAACTCCCACAAAAGCAATATTTTCTTTCATATTTGAGTTCTGGGAGCACTGTGTATGAGGATGGGCCTATTTGAGTGTATGTGATAATGTTTAATGCGATAACCAATAATGCATTTGAAAACTAGTTGATCTTAGTGGTCTTTTCCAACCTTAGTGATCCTATGATAACTTCGTGTTCACTGGGAGAATTCACAGTGATGAAGATGCAACACCCAAGCCTGAAAACTAACTGTCTGGAGTTACCTAGTGCTTTGGAGTGTACACATTGTGAGGAGATTGCACTGAGATGAAACCTCTGCAAGGTTGACTCTACAAGTAAAGAGGCGCCACGGCCTTGCTTTGCTGCTCTGTGGGACTTCTGGATAACAGAAGTCACATAAAGATCATAGAACCATAGAATCACTGAGGTTGGAAAAGACCTCTGAGATCTTCCAGTCCAACCCCAGCCCATCCCAACATGCCCACTGACCACATCCCTCAGTGCCACATCCCCACAGCTCTGGAACACCTCCAGGGACGGTGACCCCACCACCTCCTGGGCAGCTGTGCCACTTCATCACCTCTCTTTCTGAGAAGAAATGTTTCCTAATATCCAAACTGAACCTCCCTTGGCACAGCTTGAGGTCATCATCTCTCATCCTATCATCGTTACTTGGGAACAGAGGCCAACCCCCATCTCACCACAGCCTCCTTTCAGGTCATTAACTACAGCTTTATTAGAAAAGGCAGTTGAGTAAAATAATAACTTACTTAATAATCAGAAGTGGTTTGAACAATATTACAGTTTCTCCCCCTCGTATGACCCAACTGCTCAACCACAGCCACTGCTTAGAAAGACCAACAGCGAAACCCTAATGCAAAGATGCAAAATCTCATTTAAATGGTCACGCTTGAAAAACCTTGTCACTGCTATTTTAGTTCAAAACAAGGGCTCTCTCTGTGTTATTTTGAAAGGCCAGATTTCAGCAAGGACAGAGAAAAATTATTCAGATTATTGTAATCCTCTGGCCCATCAACATTGAGGATGGGGACGAGGCTTTGTGACAGTGACAGAAATAAATAACACAGCTCCAAGAGGTTTTGACATAAGATTTCAGGAAGTAGCACTTTATGCCCAGAAGAATTGCACTCAATATATACCATCTCATGCCTGACTGACCTGAAGAATATCTTGTCAAGGTAGGGAGAATACCATTACTAAGCTGGCATTTAACTGGCACAGGGATTAATGCCCATATTTCTAGCAGGAGTGCCAGACTATCCTAAGTGAATGTAAAGGTTAGCAAGCTATCTTGAGGGTAAATAATAACAATAATATCAACAATAATAACTATCATAATAATAATCCCACCAGCAGCAGCAGGTCAGACCAAGTGGCCAAAGTTTTGAAACACCAATTGAGATTTTGTAGGCGGGAGCAGAACCATCAACGCATCAACGACCCTGTCCACAGCCATGCATTGGAACTGGGTGATCGTTAAGGTCTCTTCCAACCTACTTCATTCTATGATTCTGTGGTCTTTAAGGTCCCTTCCAATCCAATTCATCCTATGATTCTGTGGTCTTTAAGGTCCCTTCCAATCCAATTCATTCTATGATTCTCTGATTCTAACTCCTCAGCATGCCATGCTCAGCCCAGTGCTGCATGCGGTTTCTTGCTGGGAGCTGGGCGTTCCGCTTTCAGCCTGCACAGTTGGTTCTTGCACTTGTGAACTTGAGGATCCGATTACAGGATGAAACCAGGCTTTGAACTTCTTGTGGTATTTTCCAGCTGGGGCCTCAGCAAACCACACCGATGTCTTCTGAAACTGAGTGTTTTGTGATGGAGATAAATATAATCCTGGCTTTACAGCTGGGACGGTGAGCAGAGAGAGGAGGGTTTCTGCATAGGGTTGAGTCACCTGGAGTCTGATTTGAATAAATGAGATGAAACCAGCCAGATGTGCAGACTGCTGTGTGTAGCAGGTGTGACCCAAATCCAGTCTGTGCCTTTGCCACGCATCTTCTCCTCTGGTATTAGCTCCCTACCATTGATCCCTGCTATGCATAAAATCAAACAGTAAGTCCTTTTGGGGAAAAGATTGTATACGTCTTTTTATTTCTTAGGGAAAGGCGCCAGCATGGTTTTAGTGCTGTGTACATGGACAAGAACAAATGCAAGCATAAAGTTTTTGCAAGCTTTGCTCTGTTTTTCTGCATGGAATGAAGAATTTACCATAAATTGTGAAAGATCTCTTCGTTAGCAGCATTTCAGTTTTGATTGCCAAAGAGAAACTTCAGATTCATACATCTTTTAGGCAGTCATTGCTACGTTCTCCCAGACTTGTTCAAGACATCCTTAGAGCCCATCCACCGCTTGGATGTCCTTTTGCATCAAGTCTTACTGAGGCTCTGGAGCAATAATTTCTCATGGCTCTCTGCAGTTATGCCTGTGGACATTTCCTTTACACTGCTGCTGTCTCCTGCAATGAATTACACTAATGCAACTTATCTTGCACTGGCACAGACTACCTCAGAGTAATTACCCCACACTGAATTCCTCCACTAGCCCTTTCCCTGGCTCAGGGTTTCACAATCTGTGGGAAGCATCTCCCTGGAGGGGCACAGCTTGGAGGGAGGATATTGTTTCCATTCACAGCACTGGAACATGCTAATTATACTGGGAGAAAGAAGGAGGGGGGATGGCAGCATTCACTTGGGAGGGACAGGCCTGGCAAATAGTTTGTGAAAAGCCAACTTAACCCCGTCTTGTAGGGAATTGTCTGGAACTCTTTTCCACCTTCTTAGTTACTGTAATGAGGGGCTGACTTCCCAGATTTGCTCTGGCTATTTAAATGCTAATTTAATTAACAAAACATCCTTGGGGGGGAGGCATTGCTAGTCCCTCCCATTCATTTATCGAGTTTCTGAGTGCAACACTATTTTCATCAGATTGAGGAGCCAGAGTTATTGCTATACCACCTGGCCATGGCAGGGATAAAAGCAGTAATATGGAGAAGGGGAAGGGGAAGGGGAAG
>JACDJE010000306.1:893826-912175 GCA_016647715.1 Pavo muticus
TGACTGCGATGCCTGGAGTGTGCATACAACTGGGCTGCAATGGAAGCGATTGGCTTTCGTTTTTATCTAGATGAAGGTACGAACAGATCTCAGATCACCTAGATTAATTATATCTCAGGGCAAGCCAGAAACTGTGGCAGGCTTTTGGATGTCTCTTCTTCTAAACCATAACAAGCAACAAATCAAGCTTATTTTAAATCAATTTTTTCATCTGCAAGATGGTGTATCAGAAGAGACACATCAATTATGAATTTGCTGGAGACCTAGTTTCTACCCATAAATGATTCAGGCTTTGGGAAACTAAAACAGAAGATTTAATCAGTGTTGGGTTATTTGTATGGAAGCTCTGAAATGTCACTGCCATTCACTTTTGCAGGAAGCTGAACGCTGCTAGGGTGGTCCCACCAGGGACTGGAGGCATTTGGGGCACCCAGCAGCCCTGCACCTGCCATGAACACATCCTCAGCAAGGAATTGTGCAGTGACATCCACACAACAGGACCTAATGTTGTACATGCTTCATACATTATTATTATTTTTTTAATCCAGTCCCTGGGGTAACACTGGTAATTATGTCAATGCACAAGTTTGCTAGAAATTGGGAAAATAATAACAGATAAAAACCTCTGGGTAAAACAGAAAATGCTTTTTTCCAAATCAGTTGTATCAAATTTCTGCTTGTTCTCAATATTTACTTCCTTCCTTCCTTCCTTCCTTCCTTCCTTCCTTCCTTCCTTCCTAAAGCAATTATTGATACTTTTTATGCAACACAGTTTATACAAATTTGCAAGTTCAGAAGGCATTACTATTGGCAAATTGCTTGCTATACTTCATTATTTTAAAGGTACCTTTGTAAAACTGATGGATATGTAATTACCAGTCATGGGTAGCTGATTTTTTACTGATCCTGGGCTTAGTGTGAGAAAATCCACATGCAAATAAATGGACTCTCGAAGTCTTCATGCTGTAGTAGGTTGTAATGCAGGGTAAAACATGAAAGAAGCTTTTTGTAGATCACCTACCTCCATTTTAATTTTTTTTTCTTATTCCAAAGTTCAAAGTCCTGGTCATAAACTCTGTGGCATTAAAGGACATAGCATTCCTTCCTGTATTACCAGTGGGGATCCTGAGTCAATAGCCAAGCCCTGATGTCTCCATAAACCCGGAAGTGAGATTTCCTATAGCCGTGCTTGGATGCACACACAAAGTGAGATTTCAGCACATACACCTCCAATAGCAAAGCAAGGCCATGTAATATCAGCAATTTATGGGCCTGTTGGATGAGGCCCCGATGAGAATTTTCTCTATTCTATTGACTAAAAACGTTTATTGTTCTTATCAGCTTTTGGGTTTGCTGATACCGCGTGATTCAAAGCAACTGGTTTTACCAGCCCTGTGGCATTTTATTGGAGCTTTCCTCAGATAAAGATTTGACACTGCATTTCATTTGTTCGAAAAGAAAATGGATTTTCTATTTTTAGAGAAAGAGGAGAATCTCCAGAGAACTCGAAAAATACCGAATTAACAGAAGAATGTAGCAGTTGCAAGACAAGAATGTAGTCCTAGGAAAATAAATATTAAAAAAAAGGCAGCACGATGACAATCTCTGGTACACCACAAAGTGCATATTTACAGAGTTGTGTAATGTTTGCAGCACTTATCTCTTGGAACCTCTGAGACACATGAGCTGTGAGAGCTAAGCTTCAAGGGCTGGAGTATGTGATAGCTTCATCTGCCGAATCATGGTGCTCCTGCTCTGCTTCTGCAGAGGAGAGGCCCCCAGATCCGCTATGTTCTGCCCAACACTTTCTCCTTTCTTCAGCATCCCTCCCTGCAGAGGCTGCACAGTCTCCAGACAAGTAAAGGAGAGCCAGACACCCCCAGCACAATTGGAGCTCCTAATCCAAACCCAGATCTGAATTTTCCAGCCGCATTTACACCCATAATAAGAGAAAAAAAAACATTTTAATGTGTTTTGCCTGTGTTTGGCAAATAACACTGCAGGCTAAAATGCAAGCTCCAGATACCCCCAAATTTAATAAGGCAGTGATTTGATATTGTAACCTGGGAAAGTGTGATAAATGGGGATGCTGCTGTCACCACTGGCAGCAGCAGAATTTATTCATGAGATAGAATTTTAACAGAGAACAAAAATGCCTTCTGACTGTATAGACAAGAGTGACACCCGGTGGCTAAAGAGCAAAATAAATCAGGTCTAACAGTAATATTTCCTTTTCCTATCCTTATGTTCGAGAAGGATGCTTTATCCCCCTGACAGCATCCATTACCTGGTGGCAATGATAGTACAGGTTCCTTAAGGTACCTATTGACATCTCAGGGTGTTCTAGATGGAACCCAGCTTGAAGTTTGAGTCTAACTGGAGCCCAGCTCTGCCACTTGAATCTTGCTGCTGCCTCTGCTTCCAGCCCTCCACCTCTCTGGCACTGGTCATGTCTGGATCTGGGGCTCAGCACTGTGAGCAGAGAAGCAAGGAGCAACATGCAGCTGCCAGAAGGACAAAGCCAGCCAGCTCCAAGACTTGTCTCTGCATCCCGCTGGTACAGTTATACAGCACTTACCCTAGCACTTGTTTCATAAGAAGCTCTTCCACAATCAAACTGAACCGCTTGATTTGGAAGGAACCCTTAAAGGCCATCTGGTCCAACTCCCCTGCAATGAACAGGGACACCCACAGCTCCATCAGTGCTCAGAGCCCATCCAGCCTGACCTTGTCTGTCTGCAGGGATGGGGCACCCACCACCTCTCTGGACAACCTGTGATAGTAACATAACGTAATGTCATTGCTAATATTCAAGCAATATTGGATAAGAATTTGCATCTGGAAAATGTGATTCCAAAACAAAATCATCCCCCAGATTTGCAGTGTGGTATGCTGCCCTGTGGCTTTTCTAATCACTCATTTTTGTGCCTCCATCTCCCTTTTCTCTTCATTAAGTGTCATTGGTAGAGATGTAGCAAAAGAAGAGTTTTCAAAGTCTTTATCTCAGGTGTAAACAGCCCTGAGGTCATGCAGAAGTCCCAGCTAATGCTCAATACACAACCGCAGTTCTTTGACTTTCCAGTTTGTTTCTCTCCCTTGCAGAGTTACAATGATAAAAAGCCAAATAAAGGCATTAGAATGTAAAGCATCAGGAAGAATCATCCAGTTAACAAGTCCTGGGGCTGATGTAGATGTTTTGTGACAACCGTGTTCAAGCACTCCCATGGAAATGATGTGTGTGGGGCTTTGCCAGCCCTCATGGCCCTGAACAACTTGTGAGATACGGAATCACAGAATCTTTTGAGTTGGAAGGGACCCTAAAAGGCCATCTGGTCCTACTCCCCTGCACTGAACAGAGACACTCACAGCTCCATCAGGTACTCAGAGCCCCATCTAACCCGATCCAGACATACATCATGTAGAGTTAAGTGTTTCATTGTCAAGTCACTCCTAGGTTTTGTAAAGTAATGAACTGTCAGTATTAAAAACAAACAGAAGGGAAAGCCCTCTTGCTAACTAAAAGGTCTGTGGGGACATTTCCCTCTGCCTCCATGGGAGCTCCTCTCCTTTCAGCTTTGCACATCCTTTTCTTCACCATTTTCAGCTCTTCTGCTGTGTGGAAAGTAGCCATCCCTTGCTTTCTGCTCTAGAAGTCATCTGAGTTCACACACATACCTGAGGCAGGACTTGGATTCTAATAGACACCTGCACATTGAATATTCACATGGCTTAGAATAACAAATCACTCCATGCAGGAAGCACACTCTCATGAATTTGTAGCAGAACTAGAAATGCTGGAGTGATTGCTTCTAGACTTGCAGCACACCTTGATATGTCCCGTAACATAATTTGCCTCTAAAGATAAATCCTTCAGCCAGGACAGAGCTCTCTGACCCTGCTCCATTACATAAACCAGGTATCTGCACACTGATTGATTCCCCAAACCTTCAATTCCTTCTGCAAGTGGAGCTGCTGGAGCTTTATCTGCAGTTTGAACTGGTTTAGTTTTTCCTTACAGTCTTCATATTGTCCTGCCCTTGAGATCTAAGTTTTCTGTGAAATAGTGCTGATGATGACGTTGTTTGCTTCTCATCTCATCTTACAGGGCTGCTCCAAAACTGACTGAAGGTTTGGACACAGAACAAGTGGGACCTTCATTTCTCACTCATTCACAGAATCAGAGAATCATTTGAGTTGGATTGATCTTTAAAGGCCATCTGGTCCCATTCCCTGCACTGAACAGGGACACCCACAGCTCCACCAGTGCTCAGAGCCCCATCCAGCCTGACCTTTGGTGTCTCCAGGGACGGGTCTTCCACCTCATCTCTGGACAACCTATGCCAGCGCCTCACCACCCTTATTTTACCTTTATGTACCTTATTCAGCTCTTAAAGCTTTAACATCCAATTAGCAGTAGTTATCCAGCCTGTCTTTACAGAGAGAAGCACCTGGAGAGCAATTTTCCTTTCCTACAGCAGGTATCAGAGAGAGATGGGATATAAATCTCCCATTTACCAGTTTCTGGAGGTAAGAAGAGCTGAGCTGCCCAGTGAAGACCTAACTTTTAACTTGAGTCAAGGGAAACACCTCACACCCTTAAGGCCTTGGTCCTTTTCCATTTTCATGGCTACAGATCTGACATATCCTCTGCTGCTGCCTGTTTGTAGAGCTCGGTGGAAATGCTTCTCCCCTGCCCCAGCAGCACTAATAGGATTAACAACCTCTGTGGCTCTGAGAGCGCATTGCTCTGCTTCTCAGAGGCACTCAGCACTCCTCCCTTTGTATTTCACAGCAACTGTCAGCCCTTGGCATTCATCCTGGCCCCGCTTTTTCATGCACTGATGTTCTGAGGCAGAAGGGGGAGCCCATACATTATGTTTTGTGCGCCGTCCTACCTAGTGAGATAAAGCCATCAAAGCAGTAAGGCTTTACATGAGATCTTCCGCTTAGCTGATGTTACAGGCACATCCAGCTCAGGGAAAACAGGCTCACAGAGCCCAGATTGCTGTTATCTCTTCCTTTACAACAAAGAGAAATCAAGGAAGACTTGAATTCTAAACAACTACATCACGTGTCATCATGTTAGTTCAAATGCTAGAAAGAATTTAATCAAGAACTCGTTAAACAAACAAAAACACGGAGTGAAAACAGGCCTTTCAGAAATGGGATAAGTCATAGTCGTGTGATGTTTATTTTTGCTGATTTACTTATCCTCTGGGAAACCAAATAAGTAATCTGTATGTTACTCTTATGGTTATTCATATTGAAGCAGCATGTCAGATGCTTCCCAAAGATCCATGTGAATGCCAAACTGTTAAACACATTTGGGCTTAGCTGGGTTCTTCCATCAGGATGAGAAAACAAATAAAAGCTACAGTGGAGATTTTTGATGTCATCTTTTTTTATCTGTGCTCAAATTCCCCTTCAAATCCTTTCTCAGCACCGAAGCTGAGGGCATGTCCCTGCTGTCAGCTGTGTGCCAGGCAGCTCCTTCCCTCCAGCCTCAGTTCCTTCTGCTCCATACAGCCAGTGTTTTGCTCCATGTATGAGCACCCAAGGAAACCTGGATGTCCATTTCATCTCTGAGCATGTCTGCAGTGCATCACCTGGGGTAGGATTCCTGTTACTTTTCCTCTAGGAATGGGTTACGTATACCCCTAACTCCTGGCATTCATGACACCTATTAGCTGCATAACCCACCTGCTGGCTACCATTAATACTTCTGAGAATGACACGGGTAAAGATTTTGACCCACAAATGGCGAACATGTGAAGTTACGTGAGCTGAGGTTAGACTTAACCCATAACATATGTGCGAGTGTTCTCTTTTTTCCACCTGGTTAATTGAAGCTGTGTTGGATTTGGCACATACAGTGTGGTTTTGCCAGCTCGGATGTGATGTGTTAGCCAGAACTGCACTCAGGCCTCTTCTGTCCTTGCCAAAGACATATAGAATCACTCAGGTTGGAAAAGACCTCTGAGATCTCCCCAGCCCACCCCACCATGCCCACTGACCACATCCCTCAGTGCCACATCCCCACGGTTCTGGAACACCTCCAGGGACGGTGACCCCACCACCTCCCTGGGCAGCTGTGCCACTGCAGCACCGCTCCTTCTGAGAAGAAATGTTTGGCTGGATAAAGGAATCTGAGGTTGTAGTGGCTGGAAATCTGAGTTACAGGCCGGCAGGAGGTCATTTAAGAAGAAATTTGTAGAAGGATTGGACCTAAATGCTGTCCTTCAGACTGCTTAGTGCAGCAGCAACAAGAAAAACCATTCTGCAAGAGCTGTTTTGCTGAAAAACCCAAGAAACATACATACACGGCATATGGGAGGAGAGTTTTTTGCAGGCGTTGTAGGCTTGATGTCTGATGGCTGCAGTACCGCTGTGAATACAAATGGAATTCTCATTCCGTGCAAGTTGGATGCAGGAGATAAATTAACTTTCATTTGAAACTGCAATGAAAGCTTTGACAAGCAAAACCTCGTCCTGTTGAGCAGGTTTCAGGGTATGCAGAGGAGAAAGCCTTCCTGGAGCTGGTGGCTCTGTGCTTGATGTAATGATAAACTCAGAAAGATAAACCATAATTATTTCAGGAAATGGTGTCTGTTCAAAGGCTGGAAATCTGTCAGATTGTCGCCTTGATAAAGTCTGTGTGCAGGGGAATGGGAATTCAAGAGGATAGAAAGCAAAAACATCTAAATAAAAGGAGGAACTACTTGGAAGTACAGATGGAGAGATGGAAAGGCAGCATTTCCAATGGACCAGTGACACAAATGTGAAATTAGGATACAAAACTGTACTATGTGACAGTGTGGTACTGCACTGCGCATTGAGAATGTGGTCCCAGAAAATACACCTGCGTGGTTTGATGGGAAGGAAAACGGATTTTCCCGTAAGAATTGATGTAGCAGAACAGTTTAAATGCACAGGGATGTTACACCTCAGCTTAAAGTCATTCCCACCCAAACCCCACAGGGCGTGAGATGGCAGTGCTGGTGTGATGCTTCAATAATATGCTATTGAATTGCTTAAAAAGTGTTGGAGACAACTGCATTTGCGTGGTCATTTTAATACAAACCAACATACTACTACTACCACTACTACCAAAGAATGGCATTCAATGGAATAATTAGCCCCCAGAGTGGGCAGGACCCCAGGAGTGAAATGCTGGCGATGCCCACCCCGGTTTACAGCTTTAGCATCCTAAACACGTGGCTGACACGGCCACTCTCTGTTGCTGAGGCTTCTCTTTTTTCATAGAAAGCACAAAGCTGAACTGCAGAGAGTAGTCACGGCCATTTATGGCAGCTTTGTTTCAAAAGCAGCAAATTCCCGCTGTGTTTCTCTGCTTTGAAAACCCGCTTTTGGGTGTTGTTGTGATGTTTTTTTTTCCTTTTCAGGATCTTTTCAGCATTAGAGGGGCATTGCTTGCTGCAAATGTATGCACGGATATTTAACAACTGGATATATTGCTCGGAGACAGCACGAGGCTGAGCCATATGGGCGTTTTGCTTTACCTTGCCTGTGGTTTCCTGCATGCTTTGCTTCCTTGCAAGCTTCCTCCATGCAGGTATTGAGTTGCCCCTTCCCAAAAACTGCAGGGATTTCCCCAGTCCCAATCCTGGACTGTGTGCCTGCGCAGTGCTGAGTCCTCCCTCTAGTGGCTGCTGTCCTGAGATGCCAAGATACGAGCTGTGAATTTCAGCTGATCTCTGGGAAGTGGTGCCAAAATCAGATCATTTGCTAAGGATCCATGCTTCCTACAAGATGAAGTGTTGGACCCATAGCACAGGTTCCACTTGCCTTGTGCCCACGATGCAGCTCCTGGTGTTCACTCATTTAGATGGGATGTTTGCAATGTGGGATTTGTCCTCCTGAGCTGGCAGATCTCAGATAAGTATGTGGATGCACGTATGTGGATGTGGAGAGATGCACCACGCTCCCCATGTGGGAGATGCATCACGCATCTGCTCACGGGTTTTGTACTGCTAACATTTTGGGTTCATCCAGAGCAGGCATGCCAGGGTGAAAGCTGGCTTTAGTTTTAATCTCATTACAGCTCCTCTGTGTTTCATCATCCTGCAGGCACGCTCACTCTGCAGCATCACTCCTCACTGCAGGAGGAATTGCAGCACAACTCCATGGCTTTTGGGAAGGGAGGAATGTTGCTGTGGTGTAGGATCCCCACCGGCACCTCCACCTCTTCTCCATCAGCATGCAGCTCAGCAAACGTAACTCTACGTGCGTTGTAGGCTTGAACAAGGCGATGTACTGGCCTGTTTTCTGGTCAACTGGGAGATGTTGGGAGGATGGGGCTGATGCAGGGATGCAAGGCAGCACCTCCTCCTTGGGTTCAACCAGACAGAATATCTTGGTCTGCTGGAGCCCAGATGGAGCTGGGACTGTTGGATCACTCATCCCTGCAGGTTGTGCATTCAGACCTCTCAAAGCAGTCCCAGCATCCAAAACCCGACGATTTCAATGTGAACACCGCTAAACCTTCTGTCGATCGCTTTCACAAAACCCCTCCAGATTGAATGGAGCAATCAGTCTTGGTTTCCAGCCACATCGCCGCTCTCCCGACAAGCAGAACATGTGGCCGTGCTGGTAAGTGCCAAAAATGATTTCTGAGTGCTGAAAACTTTCAACCTACTTGTCTTGCATGATCTCGGATCTGCCTTGGATGAGTCATGTTCCAGTTTGAGTCCGAGGAGCGCTCCCCTGGCTAATTAAAGGACAACTGTTTGTAACTACTGACCACAATTCTTCAGCAGTAATCAAGTTATTTTACATTTTGCTCAGCTTGACTATGAAAACAAACCGGAGGGTTTCCAGTTATGGCTGATTCTCGGGCACTGGCACAAAGCTGTGCTCGTGTCTCTTGCTGCAGGGAACACATCCATTCTTAAAAAAATTGCCTCCCTGCTGTTTCTTACGAGAGATTTCTCTCTTTAGCATTAAGGAAACAATTCTGTTCAAAATAAGCTAGAGTTATGCATGCCTGGTGCCTCGCACCAAGCAGGTAGGGTGAAGCCCCATGTGCTGGGAATGTCCCCTAAAGCCATATTTGTACTAGTGAGCAATGAACCAATAGACTAACCGGTGTCAGGGTAAGGTTATTAGATGCTTCCCCCTCCTACTGGAGTCCCTGCATCCCAATTGTCTATTGGGAACCATCCCATTGCTATGCTGTCCCTGTCCCTGCATGAGGACTTTTCCGTATGAAAAGGACTTACCTTTGATTTCCCTTCTAGTGCTTGTTTGTGGAGCATTTATTGCATCTCCCAGCCTTTCCCTGCTGTGGTGGTGGATGGAAACTTAAAGAAGGAAAAGAAAGAAGCAGTGATCATCCCTAGGATCCCAGAGCTGGGGCTTTGACGTTATGCACCCAATCATTGCAGAGACATCTCCATTGAGACTGCAGGAGAACACCTTGGCCCCCGCCTAGTGCAGAGGGTAATGGAGAGGTGAGAGCCACAATTGCTCTCTGGCTCTGCTGATGTGCCCTTGTGTGTACTATGTTATTATATGAAATTATAACAGGTGCTACAATATCTGCTGCAGGCTGGGGTGAGTCCAGGCTTGTGGTATTTTGGGCATGATACAAACTATGAATATAAAAAGTTCAAATTAAATAAAAAAAATAGCTCTATCCTAACACTTACATGTATTAATAACAACCCATTGTGCTCACGGAGGCAGCCCACTGCCTTTCTTCGCACTCCCCCACCACTGAGACCACTGGTGCCACTTGGCATTGGCAAGATAGGAGTGGGAAATGCTCACACAAATGGAGCCAAAGCCCCTCCTAAATGTGCTGCTCCATGCTGGGAGGAGAAGATGCCATTTTTGTGCATCTGGTGGAAATCTCTGCCCTGTTGTCCCTCTGGAAGGTCAATGGGGGCATTTAACGGGTAGAGAATAGCTGCTTTTATGCCTTGTGAGATATCGATACAGATAAGAACTGCCGGTCACTGGGAAGCTGCCCAAGGTTTAATGATTTAATTGCTGTTTCCTGTATGCTCCCCTCTCTGGTGTTCATCACAAATGACAAGGGTGATTTTGTGTCCTTGGCACTGGGCTGGGTCTCCCAGGAATCTCAGCTCCCTGTGATGTTCTCCTGGATGTCTCCAGGTACATCCTTGAGGTTTTGCACCAGCCAAGATCAATCCAGTGGGCTAATTTGCTAGCAGAAACTCCTCCAAGATGGTGCCGGTGCTTTATGTAATCTTGAAGGCATGAGAGAGAGAGGGCAGTTTTGGGCATCCTTGTGATAACCCCACCAACAAGCCATGCACAGTGGGGTGAGACCAGGATGGAGGCAGTGCAAGACAAAACCAAGGGGAGGGCTGGACACTGAGCATGTTTTGGATTCCTTGGCACATACCTGTGGTACCACAGAGCTGCATTAGAGTAAAGCAGGGCACAATTAGACCTTTTAAGACTTGCATTTGCTTGCAGATAAATACACCATTTGCTCCACCCTGGTATTGATCCTGAAATGAAAGCATGCTGCCCTTTGCTCCCAGCTCCATTATCTCCAACCCCAAACAGCCAGAAATCACAGCCAGAAGTCCCCATCTCCCAAAATTGCCTCGAAGTTCTCAATCATATTTTTAGTGCTCTTTCTAATGTGCTTCAAATTTGCCTTCTGCTTTTTTTAGAGGCTACAGTAAACCCAGCTCATCCCTGGAACCTCTGGAAAATTGAGGTCTTGAGAAAACCGGTTGCCTACAAGGTCTGAGGATTTAAGAAAAATGACATGTATGTAATGCATATGTATTCCTACATGGATTTATACCTATGTTAAAAGAGTTGCATAAAAACATGAGTTGGCATCTCTTTGAAAGTGCGATGAGCCGCCCATACCCCAAAGCTGTTCCGTGTCTTCCTAGGACTGAGATGAGAGGGCAGACTTTGGCTCAGCCACATTGCCCTTCGTGTCCCAGCCCATGGCTTTTACACGTGCATCCTTTCCCCTTGCCCCGAGACATCCAGATCCATTGCTGAATGCAGACTGGGTTAGGGCCAAGGGCTTTAGATCACAGAGATCTCTGCTGAGCCTTCAAGGCTGATCCAGCGCTGAAGTCGTGCCAAGATGAGTTTTATCAGTGATAGGGGTGAGGAGTGACTCAAATATTATAAATCTTTCAGAGCTTACAGAAAAAGAAGTTTATTTTCTCATGGATGTTTTAACAAAGAGAGAAGCCCTGGGCTGGAATTGATGACCACCACGCAGTTCCTTGTACCACTGCTTAAATCCTTGGTGAATTCATCCCTTGGCACTTTGTCCTTCTAAGCTGTTGTCGGGACTGTAGATCCAATGGAGAGAGCTGCTGGCAAGGCTGGGGTGTGGGGACAGGGCCACCCTCACCACAGGCACTGCCAGCCCATGGGGAGCCTGGGGGACAAGTGGCAGCACTGGGACCACTGCTGGGCATCACAGGGCTCTGAGCTGTCAAGTTCAGTGCATGGGAAGCACGGGGGTGATTTTTTTATAGGGAATGAATCATAGAATCACAGAATGGTTTGGGTTGGTAAGGACCTTAAAGCCTACCCAGTTCCAAGCCCTGCTGTGGGCTGCTGTGTCCCCCACCAGATCAGGCTGGAGGGGTTGTTACTGGGGTTCATAATTTTTGTTTAATTGTAGGGTTGTAAGTGCTTTAAAATCAGCAGTCTGGTCTTCAGATTGGTGGCAGATGTCAGTAGGACCAACACGTGGGGCTGGAGTTGGTGGAGAACCTATTGCTCACAGCAGAGACACATCTGCTCAGCCATAGAAGGGGTAGATTCAAGCTCTCCTTCAGCTTCCCCTTTCTTCATACAAAGAAAATCTTCTTATTGATTAAATTCCAGTTTTACACCATTATGTTTTATTCTAGAAGAATGGGAGTCTGGAAATATGCTCTGATGGGCAAGAAGTTTTTCCTGTGGTGAACATGAGTGATCTCCCCTCTACCTTGCAGGACTGACCACCAGCTTGGAGCTCTACTTGCACCAACTGACTTAAATGCATTCAAAACAGGATCAGCACTTCAGACGCGGGAAACACCTTGCCCTTTCCTCTCTGGATGTTTCCATTCTTTGTAATTTTAAATAGAAACCCTTGAATCAAGTCTAGGCTGGATGTGGCTCTGGGCAGCCTGGTCTGGTGGTTGGCGACCCTGCACATAGCAGGGGGGTTGAAACTAGATGGTCATTGTGGTCCTTTTCAACCCAGGCCATTCTATGATTCTATGATTCTATGAATCACATCCAGTGCATTCAGACTAGTGGTTTTTAACCCCTGAACCAAGGATAGCTCCTCATCTGAGCTGTGCCACAAGCCAGCTCTTGATAGACGGATGTCTATAACCCCATGCACACAAGTCAAGGAGACAAGAGAGGGAAATTAGGAGTTAATTTTACGGGCATTTCAGATGTAGTGAGTCTTGTCTTTTGGCAGTTGTGCAAAAAGAGCCTTTGGGTTTTTAATGCTAGTTTCCACTTTAGATAGACTTGTGGAACAACACAGGTTGGAGTGAGACCTTTAGATGCCACTTGGTCCAGCCCTAGAAATTTTGATGACCCTTAAGCTTTGATAATCTCTAAAACCACATAATGCTTTTGTTTTTTTCCAAGGAATGTTAGGAAATAGTGGATCTAACTCTTGTCCCAAGGCAGGATGAAATTTGCTCTCCAGTCTTTCTAAGCTGGTATAAAACCCTCCATGAGCAGAGATCCCAAGCCTGCTGCAGGCAATGCGTCCAGGTGCTGCACTAACTCAGGAGAGCAAACTTTTCCTGATAACAGGATAAGAAAAACACAATATCAGCTGAATGTATTGACTGGAGAGGTTGCCTTCTCTCCAGCAAAACCCAACCAGCCAAATCCCTCGCTATATGGTACAACCCACTGTAGAAGGGGAAAGGAGAACAAATGCAATATAACAGGCCACGATATAGTGCTGCTTATAAATAGTTCACCAGGAAAGGTATGAGACTGGTATTTTGAACAAATCCCCAGCCACTGTTTTAATAAAGTGCCTTTAGTATACCACTCTGCCGTGTTTAAATCTAATTCCAGTTGTCAGTCAAATGGCTGTATGTTATTAACCTATGGGAATAATTGCCTATTCCAAGTCTGCAGCTCTAAGAAGCTTTATGCACGACTGTAATAAATGAAATAAC
This sequence comes from Pavo muticus, assembly GCA_016647715.1. NCBI lineage: Eukaryota > Metazoa > Chordata > Aves > Galliformes > Phasianidae > Pavo > Pavo muticus. The sequence continues at coordinate 906,999 of JACDJE010000306.1, forward strand.
TTTTATGATTCCAACACACAGTTGAACACATTGACATTGAAAATTACACACGCGTACGCATTACTTTTGTCTTCTCTGTATAAGATATTATCAGTTTGATGACTGCAGAGGAAGACCCGTGTTCACGGGGAAATTGCTGAGCTTTGTATTAGCTCATCTCTACAGCTGTTGCCACATGAAAGCACTCCAGCACATCTTGGTTTAAAATAAAAACGTCTCCATACAAATAAGCAAACGTTCATAAAAAGGAATTAAAAAAAAAAATGGAGAAATCCTCATATGTCTCTGTGGCCAAGGGATTTCTATCTGGTTTGTGCACTGATGGCTGCTGTCTCTCCATCCCCAGCCTCCTCCCTCCCCAGCCATTTGCCTTTCCCCATCTGGATATGCTCCGTGCTGTGCTATGTGCCTGGGGCAGGAGGGGATGTTGAAGGGGAGGTGGGCTCTTGGTTTATTTTTGATTTGTCATCAGTGGGGCAAAGCGAGCACGAAGCACTGGCAGGGCAAAACCAGCGTTTTCCAGCCTTTGTGTGCTGCTGAAAACCTCAACACATTTGGGAAGGCAGCAATGGGTCACCAAAAGCTGTGGGTGCATCAATATGGGTTGGGTTGGAAGGGCCAATAAAGACCCCTCACTGCAATCCATGCCGTGGGGGGAAACACCTCCCACAGCCCAGGCTGCTCACAGCCCCATCCATAGCCTTGGGCACTGCCAGGAACAGGGCACCCACAGCTCTCTGGGCAGCAGTGCCACCTCTTCACCACTCTCAGAGTGAAGCACTTCTTCCTAATGTCTAACCTAAATCTTCTTTCTAAATCAATTCTTTCTCTTCTTTAGGTTTATGAGGTCTGCATTGTTACCAAGAAGTGATATGGTTTGCAGCTGTATGAGCTTTACTTTTGGTATCCTGGTTCTTTTGTGCCCATTTGGTTTGACTAGACCAGTTTTTGTTAGCTACTGGTGCAATATACATGCTGTCAGAGGTAGAGTGAAACTTTTTGCCACTGAGGAGACTGTAGCAAAACAGGAAGAGAGGAGGAAGAGGAGGAGGAGATAGAGCTCAGAGTTGGGGGTTGTTTCTTTTTTTTTTTTTTTTGGATGAAATGATCCCGAAAGACCATGAGAGCGACCCAGACTGACTTGGAAATGCTGCTTTCTTGCTGTGGGTTTAGAAGGGATCAGGATCCTCCTAAAATGACCTTTAGGGCTGGGACGGTGTCGTGCCCTAAAATCATGAGGATTACATGGAACAAGAAGATGGATATTTTAGGGATCGGGGTTTCTGGGACAGGTATAAATGTATATATGTGCCACAATGTACAGGTTCACATGAGGAGTGCTGATTCCATTCATATCCTTTTGAGTACTGATAGCAATTAAAGATTTGTACATCACGCATCATGTCCCCATTAAAACTCTGGATGAGGGCAAAAATCTCTTGAACTCTTCTTACGCAGCTCTTGCCCTCTAACCCATCTGATCCCATTGAGGAGGTCAGGATGTGCCTGTGACTGTAACAGGGAACCATGGGGATCCCTCTTCCTTACTCATCCCCCAGCAGACTCATCCTCTCTCGCAGAGCAGCCTCATTCCCAACCCGGGACCACAGCAGTGCTGACTCCTGGTTCCCTTTCCCTTCTGAGCATTGATTTTCAGCCCTGTTCCCTGGCTGTGGAGCAAAGCATGTGAAAAGCCCTATAGACATTGGGATGCCATAGCAGCATCACCACCCCATCATCGCTGCACGGCTTGGGACTGTGCACACGCACGCACAACTCTGCAAATGCCATGGAAACAGAGCATCCTGCATCCTCAGCAGAGGACCGCCTTCCAGCTCCTCTCCTCCCAGCCCCACAATGGGCAAAGCCTGTAGGTTTTCCTCCTTTGGTCGCTCATCACCCATGTGAGCTTGGAGCAAAACTAGTCTCTTGGGTCCCCGTGGTCCTGATTGGGATTAGTCTCATTATTGACCTGATTCTGGGCATTTTGGATGTAGGGAAACATATTTTTAGGGGATGCTTTGTTTGGAGATGTTTTAATAACAGGGATGTTTTAATAACACAGATGGGGTGGTATGTGGGAGCATAACCACTGTGCCATGCTTGGCCATTCCTACTCCTCGGGGTACTGCATGCAGCTTTGCTGCCCAACCCCATAATATGATGATGCCACCAAGATCCATACTTAAGATCTTATCATCAGGCTAAATTTAGGGCGATGGAGGTGATTTGTGGCCCTGCTCCTGGGAGGTATGTGGCTGGGAATGAGCTGCATGGAAAAATGGTCCTGGAAAAAATAAGGGACTGTTGGTCCTTTTTATAGCTTAGGCAATTGAATCGAGCTCATTGCTTAGCTGAGACATTTAGAAAGGATTTTCCCCTCGAATCCTGATTAGATTTCCCAATGAAACGCCCACTTGGACTGCTGCTGCTAGGAGATGCGTTGGGTCGCTGCTCAAGGAGGCATCCGGCATAAAAATAAACCCAGTAAAGAAGCTGAATGCTACAGGGATGTGGAGAAGAAGACTTTGCTGTGTGAAACCCACCGTCTCGCATGGGCACGGGTGGATGGATGCGCTGCCTGGGGCCATTTAGCCATGCTGGGGCTCGATGGAGACCGGGGAAATGAAGGAAAGAGGAATTTCCAACATCACGTCGAACCAACGCAAGCAGATTGAGAAGGGGTTGGCCATGAGCCGGGGAGGCTAAAAATGGCACAGCACTGCAGGTGGATGCGGCTGCGCACCTTGGATCCCTGTTCCACCACTGTCCCATCCCTGTCCCCTTCTGGTGCCCGACCTTGGGGATGGATGTCCATGGGTTATCCGGGGGCATCGCTGCAGCGATGGCGCTGCTTCACACCCCCGTATTCAAGGAGGGTTCAGGGCTGCAGGTTTGAGTCGCTGTGTTTACATCGGACTGCGGGCGGAGGGAGGAAGGAGGGGACATAGGGAGCTGACGTGCTCAGAATAAACCCGTGCCACCTCCTCCTCCGCCTCGCAGCAAAAAAAAACCTGAACGCATCTGCCTCCCCCACCCCACGCCATTCCCATACCCGAAGTGTCCACCCCGGAGAGGAGGGGCCACCTCGCAGCTCATCCCAGGGGCAAAGGCCTCAGAGAAACCCTGGCCTGATTTATTCTGGGCACTGTAATAATTATGGGGATTAATATTAATAAGAGCTCCCCTTCCTCGGCAGCTCCTGGTGGGACCCCAGTGTGGTCCCAGGCCTTTGGGTTGGAGCTCATGGTGTCTCTTCATCCCAGCCCTGTTGCAAGGAATAAATGGGTTATTTTTTTGCAGGGAGGGGAGGTTATTTTGATAGCATTTCCCTCTCCCACACTCAGTAATAGAAAAGCGGCTGGGCTGGCTCACCGGCAGCAGAGGGGTGAGGCCGTCTGCAGAGATGCTCAGTGCACAGAGAATGAAGGGAAAGTCCCCAAATGGAAGGGATTTCAGATAGAAGGGATCCCATATGAAGGGACCCGAAATGGAAAGGTCTCCAGATAGAAGAGACTCCAAATGGAAGGGACTCCAAAAGGGAGGGAGCCCGAATAGAAGGGACCCCAAATGGAAGGGATTACAAATGAAGGGACCCCAAATGTGAGGGCCTCCAAATAGAAGAGGCTCCAAGTGGAAGGGACCCCAAATGGAAGAGACCCCAAATCTCTTCTATTCTCCCTGTTATTCCTTAAACAGGAGCTTGGGTTCTCTTGGAGGTCAAGGGTGAGGATGAACTCTCGCAGGGTTGAGCAGGCGACTGTGGGCTGCCCTATTTTTATTAGGGCTTTTATTTTGGGGTGGCTTTTGGTATTTATTTGCCCCCCATCTGGACCTTGGTGGGGAAACCAAGGCTGGAAAGAGAAGAGTGAGAAACCTCCGTGAACAAAGGAGAGGATGCGGGAACCCGCAGCAAAAAGAGCTTTATTGGCACAGCGCAACCCGACGGGATCCTTGCGGCATCCGCAGCGCGCCTGGTAGGGCTGTCCCCAAATACCTGCAGCACCCCTGGGGGGGTGCAAGGAGCTGTCCCAGGGATCCCGAGCCATCATCTCTGCTCCCATCCCGGAGGCAAGAGTCTGCTCACGGAGCTGCAAAGAGATCTGGGGGCCCCAGGCCATGGGGTGAGAGAGAGGAATCTCCAGTAAGGGTTGGCTTTGGCCAGTGCTGGGCTACTGCTGGGAACACTGGGCTAGCTGTGGGATGGAGGGGTGAGGGCAGTGGGTGGGCTCCAGCTGCAAAGAGAGGGGATGGGAGAGAGGATGGGAAGAAGAAGGATGGGAGAGGAAATGGAAGACGGGAATGGAAGGGGAACGGAAAAGGGATGGGAAAAAGGAATGGGGAAAAGAGAGGGGAGAAGGAATTGGACAAGGGATGGGAAAGGGATGGGAAAGGGATGGGAGAAGGATGGGAAAAAGGAATGGGGAAAAGAGAGGGGAGAAGGAATTGGACAAGGGATGGGAAAGGGATGGGAAAGGGATGGGAGAAGGATGGGAAAAGGAATGGGTTAAAGGAATGGGGGAAAGAGATGAAGGAAGGGATGGGAGGAGGAATGGGAGAACGATGAGAAAAGGGATGAGGAAAAGGAAGGGAAAAGGATGGGAAAAGAGGATGGAAGAAAGGATAGGAGAAAGAGATGGGAGAAAGGTTGAGGAGAAGGGATAGGAAAAAGGAATGGAGAAGGGATGGGAAAGGGGAGGGCAAATGGGTAGAAAAGAGCTTAGGAGAAAAGGATGGGAAAGGGGATAGGAGAAGGGATGGGAGAAGGGCCCCAGTGGGACGCAGGGTAGGCGATGGGCTGTCAGACACCTGTCTGCCTACAAGAGGAGGAAAAAAAAGGAGGAGGGGGGAAAAAAGAAGGATATAGAAGGAGGAAGAATATAAGAAGGTGGGGTGGTGGCAGAGCAGCAGAGGCTCTGCGGGGGCACCGCTCGGCGTTAGGCCGCGGGGTCGCGGTCCCCTCCACCTCCCTCCCCTCTGCAGCTTCTTGAATTTTATTTTATCTTTTTTGCATTTTCTGAATAATTCAGGTGCTGCCACCCCCTCCTCTCCCCCAACCCTCCCCTCCGCCGCTCGCACACGCCTCTGTGTTAGGGGTATAATGAGGCAGCCGATGGGTAATTGGGATCTTTTGTAGGGAGGATGTATGGCCGGGGCAGCTGCTGGGGGGTGAAGGG
>JACDJE010000306.1:915197-945534 GCA_016647715.1 Pavo muticus
CCCCCCCCAATGGTTTCATGGCTACGCTACTGTAATTATGAATTCTTCTTCTTGCGACTCGTGCGTGTGCGAGGGGCTGGGGGTGGAAGCGGCTGTGCTGTGCGGCTGACATCACTGCAGTGGCGTGGGGCTGAGCTCCCAGGGCTGCAGCGGGCTGCAGTGCCTCCCCAGCTGCTGCCTCCTTGTTATTTCTTTCTTATTTTGGCTTTTTTTTTAATACATTATTCCTGTTTTTTCTTTTTTCTTTTTTCTTTTTTTTCTTTTTTTGCAGCTGCTTTGCTGATGGCGGTTGGGGAAATTGATAATAATAATAATAATAATAATAATAATGATGATGATGAAGCCTATCCCGTCTCACTGTGTTCAAGGTGAATTTCAAGGAGAAGAGTGTGTGGGTTTTGTTTATGGGGAGGTCCAGTGGTTAGAAGCGCACGGTATGGGTGCCCATAGCCCTATAGAGAGGGAGTGGGTATCTATCCATTCATAGAGAGGGGTGAAACGCGTGGTTTGGGTATCTATGTATTTCTATGGAGGGATGGAACATATGGTTTGTGTATCTGTGCATTGATGTAGAGGGATGGAAGGCAGATTGGGTATCTATACACTTGTATAGAGGGATGGAACACATGGTTTGGGTCTATATATTGATACAGAGGAATGAAACGTGCGAAATGGGCACCTCTACATTTATAGAAAGGGACAAAGCACACGGGTTGGGTATTTATGCATTTATACGGAGACGGAACGCATGCTTTGTGCATCTATATATTTATACAGAGGGACGAAAATCATGGGTTGGGTCTCCACATTTATACAGAGGGATGAAATGCACCGTGTGGGTGCCTGTGTGTTTATACAGAGGGATGAAATGCACCATGATGTCGGTATCTCTGCACTTACACAGAGGGATGAAGCACACGACTGCGTATCCACCTGTTCTATGCACTCAGTGCCCCCCCAGCATCGCCGCTCTCACCCATCGCACCCCATCCCCATCTCAGGGCACCGCACAACATAACCCAGGCTCAGCCCCTGAGGCAGAGACAGGAAATCCTTTCTCCCTGCCCGGTGCTTTCCTACCAAGGGCATGTGCCCTCTGTGGGATAGCAGCGCAGACGGCCGCACCGCGCTGCTGAGATCATTTGGGCGACGCACGGCGCCGCGCCGCGCGCATATTCCTTCCGACTGCATCAAGAGAAGCGCTTTGCTGATTTTCTTTCTGGTTTTTTTTATTCCTAAGGCCTAGGAGCTGCTGGGAAAAATCCGCATGGCAGCACCCCCCCCTCTCCTCCCCCTCCCCATGATGTGCTGGGAATGTCGGTGCCGCGAGCCGCGGCCCTTTCTCCTTTGCGCCGTACTTTTCTATGTCCATTACGTTAATGGCATTTCATCCCAGAACTGGAGGAGTTTTCAAGGAAATACTCAAAATCAGATGGCGAGGTCCCTTCCAACCAGAGCCATTCTATGATTCTGTGATTCTGTGATTCTATGAAAATTGCTGGGGAGAGTTAGCAGCTCCCAAACCCATCAGCCTGCCCTTCGCAATGAGAAATATGACACAATATTACTCAAGGCTAAAAAAAAAACCCCACCAACATAATCCATATTTACCCATGTTTCCCATATACCTGCTTCAATCCCTTTGCAATTCAAATAGGAACGGGGATGTTCAAGGTCTGGCTGACAGCAGCCGGCAGCAGAGCATCCCTTGGAGCCGTGGGGCCGGGGCTGCACTGGGCCGGGGCTGTGCTCTGCCTGATGGATCTCCTTGGTTTTCTGTCGTCTTAGAGGTTTATGGAGAGCAAATAAACTTGTGTAGCACTTGGAGGGGAAAAGTTGTGATGTTGGTGCCTACTGAAATCATTTTCTGCTTTTTTTTATTTTATGTATCCCTCCTTAACATCTTCCCTGCCATGATCCCATTTCAGAGCTCTGCAGGAGCACAGACCCCGAGGAAGGGAAATGCAATCCCTCCTTTCCACCAATGGGGAAGCTGACGATCAGGGGTTCAGGGACCTTTTGGGGTTTTGTATGCAGAGCCAAAGTGTGGAGACGGAGCCTCTTCTGAACACCTCAGGGTGTTTTTCCCCCCAACCAGGGGTTGAAATCCCATGTATTTGGGTTTGTGAATTTTCATCTGGGGTTTCAGCCATGGGGAGTGCATGAATGCCCCCCAGGCTCTTTCTGGGTCTTTTCTGTCTCGCTCTCTTGAATCTCACCATCAAGTTTGCTGACATGGTTATAAGCCCACCCCGACCTGCTTGAAAATCCATTACGCTCCCTTAAAAAACACAAATCCTCAGGCTTACCCGCCCATCCATCCCCTCCCTTTGCACTATTAGCACATTAAGAAATTAAACGATAAAACTCCTAAAGATCTGATTGACCAGGAGCATGGAGCTCCATATGGCACGGCATATGTGCGCGGCCCCGCTCGGCAGCCTGGGATGGGGAAGGGATGCGAGGAGAATTCGGCTCAGCTTGGAGATGCCTTTTCTTTTTCCCCATTTTCACCCTCCTCTACTCCACCTCCAAGGTGAGAGGAACCCAAAGCCCCAGCCCTAGAATCAAAGATGACACTGTGGCAGCAGATGGGGCAAATGTTTCCTTCCAGCCCCAAGTTCTCCATGCTATGGGAGCTCTCCATGCAATGACAGCATGGTTCACAAAGCTCTGGGAAAGGTGGATGTTCCTTTATGGGGTGTTGTGTCCATCCCTGTGCACATCACTGAGGGACAAATGGACAGAACCCACCCCCAAAACTTCAGCTTTAACTTGCTTAGCTGGGACATACCACAAAGGAAAGGATTAACCCCCCTCGTTCCCATCCAAGGGCACCAAATCCCATTACCTCCCCATCCCAAGGAGGGGAAACCCTGCATTTACAGCTCCCCACAATAAGGACCGGGTACATTTAGGGACAGATTCCAAACAAAAATCTCAGCACCTCACTGGGAGAACATCCTGATAATTTCCATGGGAAATATTGGCTTAACTGCTGGGGGTTGCAGAAGGTCAAAATCATCTCGCTGCTGCCGCAGCCACCTATGGCTGTCTGCCTGCAGGACTGCTCATGGGGAACCCAAACCCCATTTGGGCTTTGTTGGGAGCAGCTCCCTTGTCCCAGCTCCCCCAGTTTAATTTGCTCTAAAGCCAGAGAGTAGCTCCTGAGGCCATAGGCTGGAACAGGGCAAAATAACGGGGGAAAAAGAAGCTATTGGGGATAACAGCAGAGAAATAATGCTGTTATCTATGGTAACAGGCTGGAGGTCGATTTCTGCAGCATATAAATAGCTCTTGCCTTGCGCAGAAGCAGCTTTTCCCCCTTTCCTGGTTTGGCTTAATGTGGAAATTCCCCCTCTGTGGGGTAGTTTGGGCAGCGTTCATGGGGATCGCCATAGGAAATGGGCCCAAAATTTGTCCCCTTGGAGCCATCGGATGAAAACCCTCCCGTGGCCTTCTCCATCTTAATGAACCCCCCCAGAGCATCCCTCTGCAAGCCCGCAGCCATCACTGCTTTGTGTCGTTGTGGATGGGAGCTGGCGGACCGTAGACCACTTCCACGCTATGAGTAATATTTCATCTGCTGGATAGAGGCTGAGAGGCAAATGAAAAAGCAACGCCAAACCCAAAATACCCCCAAACCAAAAAGCCCCCCAAGCCCTCCCACCCCACATCTCTCATACTCAGTGATGTATTTCTGAATTCTCCTCAAGGGGGAAAAATAATCATCCGAAGGTCTCTGTGCCGGGGGTTTAACGTAATGCGTTGTATTTAAGCAAGTGGTTTTGGAAGAAAAGAAGGGAATAGAAGGACAGATATCCTTTGGAGCGCTGCTGAGCATTTTGAGTCCAACATATATTTTAGAGAATATGATTTTTGGGGTGGCTGTGAGATTTTGGTGCTCTCCCAGATACACCTGCAGGAATCTGTGAGCCTGCTGCGCTCTCTGTCCTCCCCACGTCCGCATTATGACCATTTGCAAAGCAGATTACGTCCAGAACTCGCCTCGCCTTGCTGGAATTTGCTCTTTCTTTCTGAGCTGCTCTCGGCCTTGAAACCCCCCTGCTTCCCAGTGACATCCCCATGCGTATCCATTATCCCGGCCCCCATTGTTCTGTAGGGTAGGAGGGAGCCCTGATGCAGGTAGAAGCGTTTCCTTATTTCCTTTTTTCCTTGCGCACTGCTGACCCATGGAGCAGATGGCCCAGGTAGCGGATGGAGCAGCAGCGGTGCCAAGCATACCTCTGCTCTCCCCTACATCCATCCCATAGCTTTGTAGGGTTTTTCTCCCTTCAGCCGTCAAAACAAAAAGGAGGAAAAAAAAAAAGACGAAGAAAAGGAAATGGAAAATAAAACCAAACCCAGACCTGCAATACCTTCCCAGTCGGTATTTACACAAGTCGATATTTTTTATGTATATACAGCCATTATGAAATGATTTTTAATGAATTCTCCGCCAGTGAAAGCAGCTCTGTAAATCAGCAGGGCTGCAGGCAATTTTTACCATATGTCGGCTTGCATTTGTGTCACAGAATTTGTTTTCGCGAGGACGGAATCGCTGCTTTCCTTCCCTTGCTTCTGTGCTGGGAGCAGGAGCTGCATCGCTGGATGCGTGCGAGCAGGAATAGGTTCTGCTGTGATGGGGCTGCTATTAGAGCCCAGGGGATCGTGCCCTGCTCTGTGGAGTGGTAGGAGAAGCGGAACCATTTTGAAATCCCCACTTTTTCCCCCTTCCTGACCTTGCTGCGGGAGGATTGTGCCGGCAAAGCAGCAACCTGCGTGGCATGAAATCTGCAGCGTAGAGCCACGCATCCCTCCCTGCCCCCGCCGCAACACAGCGCCTGAATCCCTAATGGCAATGGGGGTGAATTGCTTGATGTATGGAGGGGGTGTGCGGGCTGAACCCCCTCTCTGTGGTAACGCTGAGCTTTATTACTGCTGTGTTTAGCAGTATAGGAGCAAAGCTCGCCCTGTGCGTTATTCTGCATGACAGAAGCAAAGCCTGAAATGAGAACTTGCCACTGTAGAAGCTGCAGAATGATGGCTTGAAGTTCCGAGCGATGCAGGTTAGGAGCAAATCGCTGCCCTAAATTCTGCTACAACACTGAGACGAAGAGTGACCGAGGGGAAAAACATGCCAAAAAAAGCCCCGAAATACATCGATATGGAGATCTCTTATCCCTGAACTCGGGGGGATTTTATTCTCAGGCTGAGGAAATGTTTCAGTGATCTTTGGAAAATATTGCTGCATTTAAAAGAAAATAGAGCTGAGAAGAAACAGAAAAGCCGTGCTCTGGTGATGTATGGGGCACCTCGTGCAGGCCATGTGGAGGAGAAGGCCTCTGGTGGTGGCAGCCCCAGACAAAGAGAGGTCGCCCGTTGTAGCCATTGATGCACGGGATGCTCTGTGCCCATGGGAATCCTTCAGCAATGGGAAGGGGAGGGGAGCATTTGGGTGAACATTAGGGATAATTCGCCAAAGAGGGGGTAACAATAGAACTAAAAATAGAAATAAAATCCCAATTCCTTCTCCTCTGCCCCCACTCCATCCCCTCCTCTTCCTGCAGGCAGAGGTGACTACAGGAGAACGTAATGCCGAGAGGAAAACTGTCATCGCCGTTTGTCACCAAATGCCCCAAGCGCCGCGACGGAGCAAGCAGCGCGAGACTGACAGGGCTGATGAAAAACACCACTTAAGACAATTTTTGCTGCGAAACTCTGTTGTGCGCTATGCAAATATGATTGCCAAAGTGGGGCATTATCAACACTTTAACGCTAGTTAACTTCCCGAGATGATGCTCGGAGCAATCAACATAGACTTAGTGTACAGACACTGAAATCACAGAAGCCTTTCGGCGCGTGGCTGAGGCCGGTGTGAGGCGGGGTGATGGATTGCAATGCGCCTGCGACCCAGATTAAAAATGCATCTCTTCAGATCACCCGTGGCAGCGTTGAAGGGGAGTTGATTTTAAACCAAAATAGCAATAATGGCAATGAGGGAACAATCTGGCCTGAATCATTTCACCCTGCTAGCGGTTATTGATTATTAACTGGGTAATATTTGCTCCTTGGCCCTTAAATACATAGCCCTTAAATACACGGCCCTCAGGTACATCAGCTTCCCAGACAGTTTGCTTTTTCCCCAAAAGGTCCAGTTCCTACGATCATGGAATCATAGAATCACAAGGTTGGAAAGGGCCTACAAGATCATCTTGTCCAACCGTCCTCCCATTACCCTTGCTACCACAAGCCACTAAACCATATCTTGTAGCTCCTCTATTGTCTCTGTTCAGTGCAGGGGAGTTGGAATCATGGAATCATGGAATGGTTTGAGTTGAGTCTTTGACCATCTCCATGTGCTCTCTTTAAGCAATTTGCCAGTGAACCTGTCTAGTTCGTTAGCAAAACACATAGCAAAATTCATTGCAAATGTTCATAGCAAGTATTATAGACTGGAAGAACAAACGGCGCCTTTTCCAAAATTCAGGAGATGTGCTAACCTCTGCAATTGATGTAGGAGTGGAGATGAGCAGACCACCAGTCTGCCATGGGAGGTCTGACAAAGGAAACAATTATATCCAAGGAAAAGCCTTCCTTCTTGTCTCAAGGCCTGGTAGGTTTTTCCCTATTGAGTCTATGGCACTTCTTAGGTGCAGAAACCTGGAAGGACCCTACTGGACATGGAGTATGGGCCATATCCACTGCTGTGAGAAGAGAAACCCCTACCTAGACCATCCAGTCTGACTTTGTTCATTAAAAAAAAATAAAAGATGCTTCATCCCTTTGATAGGTGGGAAAAACAAGCTTAAACAATTCCCAAGTCCCCCTGCTCACAGCAGAGTGGGATTTGTCTCTCCAGACTAGAGCTATTGATTGTCCAGTGCTGAGATCTGCCCCAGGAGGGCTTTGAAGATGGCAGCTCTCTGGGGTCACCAAAGAAAGGCTCTGACTGAAGACATATGCCTTAGTCACAGCCACCTCACCTCAAAGACATGGCCACATGGATGAGGAAAGAGGCTCTGGAACAGGTTTATTTATTAATAAATACATGATTGATCACCAAGAGCCTCCACATCTTCTCTGGGCCCAGCTAGAGTGAACGAGAGATGGGAAACAGAGTGGTCCCACATTTTGGGTTGGGGATGGGTTATTACTGGTTCATCAGCTTGTGTTGCTCTAGCAGCTCAGCTTGATTCTTCATTCTGTAACAGCTCCTTATGCTCTGTATGAAGGGCATTACCAAGGTGGTCAACACAGCTAGGGTCTTGCATCCCCAAGGTACCACTAAGGAGGGTGCATGCCCAAGGTCTCCCTGGACTTTGCCTAAAGGCAGCTACACACCTCCAAAGGGATGGCTGACCTTGGGAAGTAAGGGGAGACCACTTTACCTTGGCAAAAAGCCTTCATCTGTAGCCGTGGCTGCTCTGGAGGGCAGCTGAGTTCATCCATCACGCTGCTGTTTGATTAGAGATCTCTCCTTGTTCTCACCCAATGCAAAAGCACTTCACCACTGAATTTCTGAAGCTGTTACAAGTCCAGTCCCCATTCCTGGCTGCCTCTCAGGGCCATCAGCAAGTCCTGGAGTGAGAGCATAAATGCACTTGTTCGCCTGCCTGAGTACAGGGAATCTGTATCAACAAAGAAGATGAAATATTTCTCATGGCTTTCTATAAATGAAGGCAAAGAATGCAGGGCAGACAGCAGCTACTTGAACCTCTCCACTCGGCCATTCGTGGCCTACAAGAGCTTTTCAGGACTGCTAGGACAAGACCTTGCTGCTGTGGATGAACCCGCTACTTTAGCATTTCTCCCCAGATTCCCCTTTCTTCTCTTTCATCTCCTGGTTTTGTAATAAATAGCAGTCAGGGCTGTGCAGGGCAGCAAGAACAGCCCTCAGTGCTGCTCTTCACAATACCCCCAAAATCCTCATCCCTCTCTTCAGTGGTTTCTTCTGATGCCCACAGCAGCAGAGTGCAGCAGGGTTGTGGGGATCATCAGTGCTAACCTCAAACATTGGTAACTGTGTTATTGGGGTTTCCTCCAATCCCACTTTCAGTACAGCAGAAATTTGGACACGACAAACTGACACCCAACCCAAAGAACCTCTTTCAGAGTCCCTCCCTGCACCTGTAATGGAGGTGAAGGAAAAGTCCCAGTTGCCCTCATATCGTCTCGAATTGCTGCTATATTTTTTTTCCCTTAGAACAACCAGCACCAGCTCTCAGCCTGTGCTTTATTCATGGTCAGCAAGAGGCAGTGCTTTGATAACAGCGCAGGAGCACATTCAATTATACTGGCAAACAATATTACATTTTCCTATTACTTCATGGAGAACATCCTTACTGGTAGAGAGAAGCCCAGAGGTCATAGAAATTTTAAGGATTTCTTTTTCAAACTCTTCCACGGCTGAATCTGTGATCTCAAATTGAGCCATCCCATACCTGCTGCTGGGCTGTTTGTTGCTAGGTGCCACTGGCCATGGTGCTGCCAGAAAGGCCCGGCCACAATGCATTCAAAGGAATGCGAGGTCAAGGGCAGTAATGTTTAAAATATAATCTCTTCTTCCTTGAAGATATTTTTACACACAAGTATCCCAAAAAGAAAACTCAGAAGAATAATGTTTTCAAATGCAACCTGAAGAAAGTCACAGGGAAAAAGGCAATGTATTCTGTAATGAATTCGTTTAAGCAACTCAGGTGATACTGTTGATTTGCTGCTCCCTGGACTGTAATTTATTAGAAATTGCTTCTGATGTTTACAGGGTGCAAAAAGAGAAATTCAATGTAAATAAGGTGCTGCTGTATGTTTAAATGTCCCTTCTGGTGAATTAAATAACTTTGCGAAAAGACTTCTTGCATGTATTTATTCCACTTCCCACTTGAATGTCATCTTGGCTCAGCTAACTGGAGGAGAAAAACCAGACCGTGCATGAATATTTTCCCATTCCTGACAGCCCCACACTCTGATATAACCTAGAAAGCTCCAAATCACTCTGTGCCCACCCCTCAGCCTCTTGCTCCAGGGTCTGAGTGCTGTATTCAGGTGGGGTGGGATGCCATGATGTGCAGCAGGAACAAAGGCCATCTGTCCCAGTCCCTGCACTGAACAGGGACACCCACAGCTCCATCATTGCTCAGAGCCCTGTCCAGCCTGACCTTGGTTGTCTGCAGGGATGATGCATCCATCTCTAGGCAATCACTTGCCTCACCACCCTGATCATAAGCTTTTTCCTTATATCAAATCTGAATCTTCCCTGTTCTAGTTTGAAACTGTTTCCCCTTGTCCTGTCAGAACAAACCCTGCTAAAGATCCTGTCCTCTTCTTTCTTCTAGCTCCCCTTTATTTCCACTCATATAGATCTCCAATTTATCAGACAAAGTTTGTGTAGTTCAGGCTAATCAGAAGGTGTTGCAATGCAGATTCCTTAAAGCATCCTAAAACTAATATTAGGATCTATCCCTTAGGTATATATTTTTTATTGGAAGTTATGCAGACATAACTCAGATGGATTGAACACTCTAATCTGAGATTTACATGATTGGAAATGTTTTCCTTTCCTGTAATTTACTATTGAGGCACAAGACAGAGCTCTGAAATGTCCAGTCTTGGTATGAGGGATATCTGTACTTCCTAATGGCATTATCCCTCTGCCATTTGTTTGTTGAGCAGGACTTCATTTTACACCCCTTGCAGACAAACTCAACTTATTTCACTGATTTACAGCCAAACTTTAAATAGCCATTTTAACCTAGATAAGAAAAAGCTCTGGGGAGACCTTATAGCAGCTTTGCAGTATCTTTTGGCCATTCAGTACCTAAAGGGGGGCTGTGAGAAAGAAGAGGACAGATCCTTTAGCAAGGCCTCTTCTGATAGGACAATGGGAAATGGTTTCAGACTCAAAGAGGGGAGATTTAGATTGGACATAAGGAAGAAGTGTTTTACAGTAAGGGTGGTGAGGCACTGGCACAGGCTGAGAGAGAGGCAGTGATGCCCCATCCCTGCAGACGGCCAAGGTCAGGCTGGATGGGCTCTGAGCACTGATGGAGCTGTGGGTGTCCCTGCTCACTACAGGGAGTGGGACAGATGGCCTTGAAGAGTTCCTTCCAACTCAAAGGATTATATAGTTCTATGACCTAAATGTGGCCTACAGACCTATACCTGCTCTGCTGTGTGTGGTGATCCCCATGGTACCTTCTTAGCCCAAGGCTCAGCCTTATAGCCCATCTGATCTTCAGGACAGAGATTTGTGTAGGTGGTACTTGTTTCACTTCTCCATGGGACTAGATTTGGTGCTTGCCTGTATAAACAAGGGGACCATTAAGCCCCTCAGGTTTGTGGCTCTGGGTGCTACTTGGTGGTGCTGGTGAGTCTCCCAGCACATGCTGACCTTGGAACGTTTGGGTTTTAAAAATAAGCACTTGCACCTCACTTTGAGCGCTGGGTGGGCGAGCAGTGCTGCTCCATCTCCCCACTCACATGAGTGCATGTCATGGCTGTGGGCTCCGCAAGCTTTCTTGCAAGACTTTCATTTACTTTTGAAGCCACAGCTTTTTGTCCTCCCTTCCTAGCAGCTTTCTCTCTGAGCAGGGCGTTGATGTGGGAGCAGCTGGTCGGAGTGGAGCATCGTGTGCAGAGCACTGTGGCAAAGCAAATGTTCCTTAGCTCCAGGCTTCTGTGCATGATGAGAGAAAACACAATCATTTCCTCCCTGTTAGTAGTCGCAGCCAAAGCAAATTTTGTTCTGATCTGTCCTCACAAAGGCATTACAGAGGAGCTGCATGGATGCAATGGGGGGATTTGTCACTGGGGTCCTGCAAGTTCAGGTTTGAGGGTCTGAATGCAAAACAGCCTCCCCAGTCAGTGCTTGGGACTTTGCTTTGGATTCAGTAATGGTGTAAAGTGGTTGAATTCAGTAAGAAAGCTCCAAAATCCATCCTACTTATGCAGTTAAAACTTTCTTTGGTATCTCAGCTTCCTTGCTGAGAAGGGCAGTGAAGTTTTGAGGGGTCTGGAGCACAAGTGTTATGGGGAGCAGCTGAGGGAGCTGGGATGGATCATTTTGGAGCAGAGGAGATCAGGGGAGACCTCATCACTCTCTATAACTCCTGAAAGGTGGTTGTAGTGAGGTGGGGGTCAGCCTCGGCTTCCAGGTAATAGAGAGAATGGCAATAAAACTGTGTGTGCCCTGTGCAGGGGTGGACACATTTGTGGGTGATACGCTTTGAGTTTGCTTTGGATTTGCCTTGGGCTCACAGCAGGTTAAGAACAGGTGGATGAGCATTACTCCCTGCTCCATCAGTTGGGTGCATTCATTGTACTGGGGGAGGTTGATCGTGTCACCATTTAAAATGATGCTAAAAAGACATCTTGGGGTTTCCAGGTGATTGTCCTGTGTAGTGAGCTGAATTTCATGAAGCCTCCTTAGAGCTACAAGTCTTTAAACTTCAGGTCATCTGAAAATCAAAATCTCTTTCTGTCTCTTCCATCCTCTGTGGTCATAGTCTAGGTTTGGCTCTCAGAATCCAATTGCTGGTGATGATACCCAAAGCAGAAGAGAATCCCCACTCTGTATCTATACGTATGGATGTTTGCACTACAGGCTGAGTTAGAATCACTTATTCATGTTTTCATTACTCCAAGCAGAACTGTAGTGTCACTTAGTTTCAAATTTGGTGTTCAGATTGGCCTGAGTTCTTGAAGAATTCAGGGGTGGTAACTGGTAGCATATGGGTAACATTGGGCGGTTGGACTAGATGGTCTTAGAGGTTTTCCCATCCTTAATGATTCTGTGATTCTGGGAGACATTCACAATGTGCATATACAGTCTGGGAAATACACGATGTATCACTAACATGCAGCCAGTTCTTCTGGTGCATGTGCTGGCTCAAAACATGAGCAGGGGGTGCCTCCAACCAAGGAAGGATCATGCTCATGAGCAACATTGTGCTTGTGGAAGAGGGAATGCCAAAGTCGATCATGTGTAATGTGAAGAAAGAGGAAGGATGGCACTTGCCACTGTTGATGCTAATGAGCTTACACAACCTCATTCATCTGAAATTAGTGCTCTTTTGTGACTCTGTAAATGATCTGCACTGACACAGAAAGGAAGAGCGGTGCCATCCCAGCAGGATGGGGAGCTGCTTTTGGACCTTGTTGTTTATCCAGATCCTCATCCTCTGCGTGCAGCACTTCTGCTAATGAAGAGATGTTTAATGGCACGTGGCAACATTTTTTTTTTGGCAGCTCATGTGCCCGTAGGTTGGCTTTTCTGGGTTCTCTGGTGGGACAGGAGAGCAGAAAGCAGCGAGGAGATTAGAGAGGGAAGGAGCTCATTAGCAGACAGTGTTCATGCTCTCTCTCTTCTAAATCCTGATGAATGCCACAGATTGGAGAAGAAAATCAGGAATAGGATCTCAGAGAGCTGTTAGTAGCATGGCATTACCTGCATACCCTGCATCCTGCAGGTGAATGGTGGCACCATGGAGCATGGACCTGCACATGAAGTCTCCCCTCTATGCTGCATTGGTTCAGCTGAGTTTAATCTGCCAGCAGGCAGCACGAGATTTTAATATTTATAGCACGTTTTGACCAGTAAAATATTCAACCTATTTTTAAGCTGTATGGCTCTGCATGGAGGGATATTTCACACCTCTGAGCCCTACAGAAGGGCTTTGCTTTTGGTGTCTGCACCTGGAGAAGGTTTCCAGCCTTGCTTTGGTTTTCCATCAGCTGGGAGAAGAACCAGAGCCTGGCTGGGCTATTGCATGCTTCACAGGTGGCAAGAGAGCATGGCATGGCCAAATAAACATTAAATCAAGGTTTTACAGATGGGAAGTATTTTCCAGCAGAGACAAACTGGTTAAAATCTGGGTTCTATAGAGAGGCCAGAAAGAAAATCTATAACAAGAGGAGATGAAACCAATCTTGTTTGGATTATGTGATTAGAAGTTTCAGTGCCACTAATCTGAAAACGTAAGCAGAAAATTAGTCAATGTGGGAGGAAAGTTTGGTGGGTATTCTGGGTTTTATTTCCCTCATTGGAAATCAGTTGTTAGTTGAAAAACAGACAAGGAAAAACAAGCAGTCTGTGTTTCACTTCTTCAGTTGCAGGCAGAGCCCGAGAGGCTTTTTGGCAGGGAATTTGTGCGGGACAAGGACTCAGTCTCTTTCACACAAATCCCAACCTGTCCAGGTGCAGGCTCCTGAGTGAATGTGTTGAGCAGGGACTAAAGCAGAGCCTGGAGACTTAGGCTTTATCTTAGGAACAGTATTTGAGTGCATCACCCCAAATGAACCTATGATGGAACCACCAGCAAGGCAGCAAACCTCAGGGACAGGTGAAAGACTGGGCAGAGCTTGGAGCATCGGTCAACTTGAGTTTTAAAATAGCGGTAATTGTAATTGGATTAAAGAGCGCCCACCAATACGGGAGAAGGCTTGAAGAGATTACATCAGGCATGAGAGAGGAAGGATTAGTGGGAGATACAACAAAAATGGAAGCCAGGAGGGAGCACTCAGAGCTAAGGGCAAGCGGTGCCACATGCTTAGGTTTAACCTCTCCACCTTCAGTCCTTTTTTCCACACAGACATGAGGCCCTGCTATGTGGCTTCAGGCCTTATCACGCATTGCTTGTTTCCTGCAGAAGATGAGGGTTTGTGTTGCTGGAAAAGACATGGCAAGAATCAAGAGATTCTTTCAAACTTAGAGACCAGACTGGCTGGCCTTCCAGGATGGGGTACTCCTCTCCATGTCTCTGAAGATGCCTCTCCAGCATCCCTGGGGCTGTCAGGGCAGCCTGACTGCACCCTACTACACTCACTGTGTACCTGATCCTCTCAAATATGTGCTCGTAATATTTCTCTTTACTGACCTAAATGCATACTCCATACACTGAGATTTTATTGGTGACAAGACTGGAACGATGATGGCCAACTCTTGACATGCAAAATGATGAGTGCGTACACTGAAATACCTCTCTTTGTTAATAGCACCAGCAGCAATGTTGGTATGCATCAAAGTGCTTTACATGAGAAAATTCTAATGACAGATGGAACGCTCTGTTACACAGGGTCTTGGTCCTGATTTGTATTCACCAAAGAGGGATCCTAAGCTGAGACATGCATTCATATGTGCAAATGTTTTTATAGATCTGTTGTATCTCTAGGTCCCTGATGTGACTGCCCTTTGATGTTTTCCCTCCATAGCCACTTCCAGTGGAAAATGGAATGGCTACTTTTGCAAGGGACCTTGGTGTAGATGAAGATACAATGGTAATTTACATGGAATAGTTACCTCTTTTCTGGAATCCATGAGGCCACTTGGCAAACCTAGAAAAACCCTACGTGTGCTGTGCAGTGTGCCATGGGCATTGAAAGTACAACCAAGGGATCCTGCAGACTATTTGTTGGCCAAGATGTACTTGAGCTGATGGGCTCCAATCCTGAAGGGAGCTGCATCTTTAGCTCCTTTTACTAAATCCATGTTCTCTCACGCTATTCCTGTGGCAGGCAGCCTGCCTGCTGCGCCAAAGGCAGCTTTATGGATCTGCTGAGGTTGTAGCTGAGCATCCTGAGTAATCTTCGTTGGGGCACTGAGTGATGGAGAAGCGCTTGCAACTCTTGGTAAACTGCTGCAAGGACCAATTACCATTGCTTAAGAAGTAGATCTGAATATAAAACCTCACCTTGACATGCAAACTAAGCAAGACTGAGTCAGCCAAAGTGCTATCACTAGGATTGCACTTAGTGTATGAATACATGAGATTAACGACCTAAGGCAAATATCCATGGAAAATATTTATTTTGTTAAAAAACAACAATCCTCTTCAAAGAAGAGACTGGGGGAAAAGAGAAAGAGAAACTGAATAAGAAGAAATGAAATAAATACATGTTTTTGTTTTTGTTACTATAAATAAAGCCTTGAATATCCAAAGAAATGAGTGGTTTAAAATTACGTTGTGTTTTTTTTTTTAACTATTATTTGTTTCCATTTAAAATAGCTTTGGAAATATGCCTTTGAGCATCTCTGCTAAGCTCTGAAATTTAACATGTCCAACCAAAAAGTAGGTCATCTATAGAGGTATGGGATATGACAGGATTCCTCAGCCTAGATCCAATTTTTTCCTTTTTTTTTCAGCTAATAGAGTGAGATTCCTGTGGTGACCCATTAATACAATTTGTGTTTCAGTCTGGTTCTGAACAGGAGCTGAATACCACTGCAAGCAGCAGAGACTGTCCTCCCATAACAGTCACAACTCATATTCCTCCTAACACATTTTTAACATCTCGTGGAAAGTAACTTACTCAAACTGTTTTCTGCCAACCCACTCCTCCCTCTGAATCCAGTCAGGAGTCACAAGATGATGTACTCAAATCTCAGGTAGACACGTAATGCTGATGAGCTGTGGGAGGTGATGATGAAGTGGAATGGTACCCATAGGAGGTACATTGCAGAGGTGGGTGCTGGATATGGCTGGTTGCTCCTCAAGGCCTCTTCTGCTCTGTCACTTTTGGGGATAAAAGGCCCTTACGAAGAAAAGAGTCCTATAGGTGAACACTGATTTTCTTCCAAAGAATGTGTTCAAAAATATCAATTCGAGGGATAGGAAGAGGAGGCCACCTCAAGAGGACAGAACTGGCTTTTGGAAGCTCCTGTTTGGTTGAGTCCCACCCCTGAATGTCCTAAACATATCCAATATGGGGAGTGGGGGTTTTCCCCCTGACCTAAATGACAGCACAGCCATGGACCATATCCTGGCCGTGTTTATGGCAAGGAAATAGGGTATCTGCTCCAAGTGGGTCTCCAGGTTCTGGAAATGCCTGGGGACAACTGATGGCCCGCAGCTCTTATTGCTTATGACTGCGCTGAGTTTCAGAGGTTGATTTCTCCAAGTGCTTCTTGTCCATGGCTTAATTTTCTTTGAGACTATTAGATAGGGAAAAACTGTAACAAATAATGAGACCTTAATGCAGACTGAAGAGCAGTCACATTTCTACTGATGCTTACTTAAATTTAATTTACTCAGTACTGCATGTCCCATAAGTGAGCAGCTTATTTTTACCCAAGTCTGGGTTTTAGAAAGAGAGTTAACAAGTGGCCCTGTATGATTGGTGGGGCTGATGACTCTGGTGGAGTCCTGCCATACTGAGAGCATCACATGGCTGCTGATGATGTGTGGGCCAATTGCACGTGGTTGTGAGATGCTTATCCGTCCTCCTAAAGCCGGCTCTAACATAAGCTCCTTGGCAACTCAGGGCAAGGGGCAAGAGATGTCACGCAACCCTACGCTGCTCCAGGAGACTTGTCTACAAATTGGCTGAACTTGGATGCAGC
The DNA here is from genome assembly GCA_016647715.1 of Pavo muticus. Classification (NCBI taxonomy): domain Eukaryota; kingdom Metazoa; phylum Chordata; class Aves; order Galliformes; family Phasianidae; genus Pavo; species Pavo muticus. The sequence goes on from JACDJE010000306.1 coordinate 931,534, forward strand.
TGCAGAGCTCTGTGAGCTGTGAGTTATTTTGGGAAGCTGAGCCATGGGAAAATGCTGAGGACTTGTTCTGATCACTGCGACTATACCTTGTTGGCCTCGCCAAGTTCTGCTACAAATTACCCCCATTGCACAAAGGTGTTTTCCATAGTTTCTCTCTTGCTTAAAGCCTCACAGAAGCAACTCATCCTGCTCCATGCTAGGTGCAGGGTTCCCATCCACATCTTAGCATCATCTTAGCATCCTGGTATCTGTTTTCCAACAGATTCATTCAGATAGCCACCCAGCACAAGACCTTTTCCACCTCTCCTGAAGATGTGCAACACAGCTGAAGTGTCTGGGAACCTCCTCTGAGATCAGAGCTTTGTGTAGATCTCTATCCTCAGTCCTCAGTAACCCTGAAGCATCTCAGATCTACACTGCTGTGCAATCCAAGTTGACAGCTGAAGATTTCTGCAATGCACATTCCATGTTGCTTCAGCCTCTCTGTATCGCTGCACATCTCCAAAACGCTATTTTGGAGGTATAACGACTCCAAAAGTCGGCACAGCAAAAGGTAGAAAAAAAAGAGCTGTGAAGGTGCACATCTCCCAATGAATGTAAAAACCTTTTTAGAGGACTGCAGTTGATTTTTGTGTATAGCATAGAGGCATTCCTTTGGGACCGACACTTGGTACAAACCTATGCTGATGTGATCTAACATCTGAAATAAATATAGAGATGAGGTAATCCTTTCAAGCTTGATTTTATAAAGCACATAATTCCATCTCCATTTGGAATGATAGTGTTGATAGTGTTTCTTTATTCTAATTCTGGGTGCAATGGACAATCCTACTGACCTTTTATATATGGCTGAACACTGTGTTCCCATCTTCATGCTGCTCCTGCTGTGAACTTTGAAGGTGGTTCTGACACTTTTTCATAATCTCTTATGAGAAACACAGGCTACAAGCTCTCTCTTAGCAGCCTCTTCTTATAAATAAATACATTTTTCTTGCAAAATTCCCTTGAAACATGACAAGTAAAGTACTTCCACCTGTTTAGTGAAGTGCATATCATATTATCCATATCAACATTAGGATATAACTTACATATAGTAAAAACCTCTCAACATATATCAAGGGTTTTCTCAGCGCCTTCTGTAACAGTCAAATGAGCCTTAGCACATTTTCAAGTGGAAAGGCCTTATCAGCCTAAATGTTAATGCTTGTGTTTCTCCACAAAGCAGCCCAATTGAGTTCAGTGCCACTTGACTCTGCTCTCCCCTCGCCCGCGGGCTCCTGTGGATATGGGGCCTCCATCTTCATCATCTTCCACCTCAGTGACTCACAGATTGGATGCAAGACCCAAATGTCACATCCCTGGGGACCCACATTTGTATCACAGGAGGGTCTGTCCAAATCAGTGAATTTAACAGGTGCTGGAACCCAGTGGTCATTGCTTGCACATCCCTGACATGGTTTTGATCTGGGGCAAGTAGTGCTGACCTAAACAATACCCAATCCAAGATAATCATAGAATCACAGAGCAACACAGAATCATAGAATATCCCAAATTAGAAAGGATCCATACGGATCATCGAGTCCAACTTCTGGCTCCATATTAGCTTTGGTTAGAGATTACTCTTAATAGTTTTCCTGGGTGTAATCACCCTGTCTGAGGGAATAGGGGGGCTCGGATGTGCTGCACTTCTCCAGCTGGGCTGGGGCTGGGGCAGTCCTTAGCAGTCTTTATTTTACCAGGATAAATGCAGTCCTAGCACTACCGTTACATGTGCTGGCATCTCAGCCTGTTATTAGAGTAACCATCTTCCAGTGCTATTGTGCATTTATTTTGTGATGGGCTTTGGCTGCGTTTTCTAAAGCTGTGTTGTGAGAAAGTTGTAATTGGACTCTTGAAATTTAATTTAATGGTTGCATGGTTGTTGGGTAGTTTTTCTGACCATTGTATGCCAGATGTAATCATATTCCATCAGAAGCAGAATAAGCCAGTACGTCCTGTACTACTAAAGTGTAGCAGGAGTTTGTTGCCTGCTGGTTCCCTTGTTCTGTTTTGTTTTGTTTTAATTTTTTTTTCCTTTTTCCCATGACACATCACAGAATCATAGAACAGCTTGGATTGGAAGGGACCTTTAAGATTATCCAGTTCCAATCCCCTGCTATAGGCAGGGACACCTCCCTCTAGACCAGGTTGCTCACAGCCCCATCCAGCCTGGCCTGGAATGCTTCCAGGGAGGGGGCATTCACAACCTCACTGGGGACATGGCAGCCTCGCTCAAAGAGGGACATGGTCACCTCCCCTGCCCACACCAGGGCATAGCTGGGCTCCTGCCTGGTTCACATCAGCTTGGAGCCATGGTGGATGTATGCGTCTGCACCCGCTTCTATCCAAACAACCATAGAAACCCCAAAAACCATGTAGTGAAGTCACCTGGGCTAAAGTGCATTTTCCAAACCTTTAACAGGACAATCCCAAATAAAGGCTGTTCCTGTTTTTGCTATGTATTCTGTGGCTTTGAGTAAACACGGATAAAACAGAAGGTTTGAAAGGAACCACTGCAGAACTGGCATGTTCAGTGCAAATGCCTTTAAAAAAAGCCATCTAAAATTAAAAGTGAATACATGGCTCTCCCTGTACAACAGAAATTTATTAATGAATACTGAAATTATGAAGCAATACAAACATTGTTTAAGCAGTGATTACTCACTAAGATGCTACTAGGGAGTCTGACCTAGGCTTGGGAGAAGCTTGAATTCAGATTTTGACATAACCCATGACACCTTCTGTGAGTGCAAAGAGCACGTTTTCTCTGCTTGCTGTGGTCAGCACTGTACCATCACATGGAGATGTTCCTCACTGAAGGACTGCTGGGAAGTCAGTGGAAGGCACCCAGATCCCTTGGAAAACCTCAGCTGTGGTCCCCTAGCATCTGTTTGCTCCTCACAGTGTTTCTCATGAATGCCTTCTGCTGGGCTTTACCTCTGGATGCTTCTCTCTCCTCTTTGTGCTTCCCATTGGAAGCCCTCTCCCTCTGGCAGCCTGGTGACATTATTGGGGCTGTCCCCAGTGGCTGAGCTGCCATCTGTTCCCCCACCATTGGCACAACCCAGAGGCATCATCACTTTGGGATGTGTTTCCCAAATGCTCCCAGGGGCCAGTTTTCCCCATTACAACTGCTGGGTAGAGAAAACATCTGTCTTGGTGGCATGCAAGCATCTGCAAACCATGCCCAGCCATGGGACAGCCAAGTGTCCTGCCCATTTAATACATATCATAACAATTTAACTCCCCTTTGCTGAAGGTTCCACTCTAATCTGTTATAAAAATAACCTATTCCAGAAAGATTCCCTCCCGGGAGGGAGCGGAAGACCAAATTTCCTGGTTCCTCTTCTGGCTTCATCTTTATCCATCCCAGTGGCTTTTATATCCCCTGCCTGCTGCTCATCAGCATTCCTTGCAAAGAGCAGCTGTTTGTCTGCTGGCTGTGGTTGGTGCCTGTGGAGGGTGGGGATGTGTTCGAGGCGATGAAGTGACACTCTCCTGGCACCTCCTGCATGGGCTCCTCCAAACCCCAAGAGGACTTTTCCCAAGCTTGAAGCTGCCATGGCAAAAACAGATTCATCTTGGTGCACCCAGGCCCACATCTAACAGAAAAGCTGTTTTGTAGCACTGGCATTTTAGGTAGAAAAAAAGAACGTATTTGCATGTGTGTATGAATGTTTGTGTGTGAGTGCCTGTGTGTATGTAAATACATATATATATTTTCCCCTCTGAAACAACTTGCTTCCCTATGGGAATAAAGGAGATCTTTAAAAATGCAAAAAATCTTTCCAGACAGTTTGTCATGTCTTACTAGAAACAGCCGACCCTATTAGCAATTTAAATGATGTATCTCATTAGCATAATTTTTAATGAAGCTGAGCCACGTGTTTCACATTTGTGTTTCTGATGTGGTGGGGAGGAGGCTCGGACACTCAATGAACACCAGAGAAACTGGCTCTGGGAAAACAAGGAGTGATGCCGTGGCCTTGAGTTGATTTTGATGGTGACCCAAGCTGGTGCTGTGAAACTGAGCACTGAGGTGGGGTGAACAGTGCCTTGCTCATGCCCATACGGCCAACATAGAGGATCTGTCTATAGACAGCTCATTTTGATTTGGTGTAGAACCATGTAGACACTTATAGCAAGATCCACCACTGTGTGCTCTTGACCTTCTTGCATGGTTTCCAAGTCCTGTCTGTGGCATAGTTTTCCACTGAGGGATATGCACTGATATTCTAAGCATGCAGAAAAGTTTGCAGTCCAATATGCAGAGGGAAAGTCTAGTTTTCATGTATGTACTGTTTTCTCTCTCAGAATCATGGGTCTAGTAGGATGTTTCCCTGCTGCCGTTGATAAAGGTAGATTTTAAGCACAAGCCTGAAGCTCTCCCAGAGCTTTGCCTTAGAATTGCCCCAGGTCCTCCCCACTCATCTGGGAGTCCAAAAGCCCAGATTGACCAGTTGCAATAAATGCTATATAAAATCACTTAGAATCATAGAATGGCATGGACTGGGAGGGACCTCAAGGATCACCAGGTTCCAATCCCCACTTGCTACCCCAGATGTGTTATCACAATTTCAAGTTCTTATCTGCTTTACAGTGCCCTTGTGGCAGTGCACAGGAAGGGAACACCAATGGGTTTTCAACTGGATCAAACATCAGATAAAGCAGGGCCTTTTGGGGAGCTAAAAACCTATATGATTTCTCCGAGATGAAGTGGTAACTGAAATTTGCCCATCTTCTTCTCTCTTTGTCTTCGCTGCTTTTCCCACCTCTTTCTGCTGCAATGCTGATCCTTTGCACTACGCCAGGTCCTCACGCACGAGCCATTTGTGATGTTAGAAGGGAAATTGTGCGTGGGTGTGAAATCTTGTGTGCACACATGTTCCACATTTTGTTTGCTTAAAAGCCCATGCAAAGCTTTTTTTTTTTTTCCCCTTCTCTTAATGGGAAAATCCTCCTGGGAGCTGAAGTTACACAGGCAATAGCATGCCATGCAAACCAGTAACTGATCCCTTACACATAAGATAGAAAGGCCATTGTGTGGGGCAACCCTTTGGGACAGCAGGAGGTTACTTGGTCCACCCGCCCCACGTGCCATCCTCCTCAGCTCGAGCGCAAGCTCATCTGCCACCATACGGAAACATCCTCATTAGGATAACAGGCAGATTTCCAGGATCCACTTCTGATTCCCTCGTCCTGGAACAATCCCAAATGTCACAGATGTTTTGTTGGCTCTCCCAGAGGGCGGCAGCAGCTCATGCTCCACTTTCGGCACGCTGTGCCCTGGCATGCTTTGAGCTGCCAGCTGCTGCCACCTCACTCTGTGCTGGGGACATTGGCCATCCTGGGACCCCCACACCTTCAGCTAGGCCACAGCATGAAGGCAGTACCCATCCAGGTTCTCCAAAGCCCTGAGTCATCCTAGAAACACTGTCTCCACACTACAGTAGCTTCAGTGCAGAGTCTGATGCACGGACTCAGATGTGAACGATCCAAATTATTCCAAGTTCACACATCACTTACATGCCCTTACAAGTTTTCTTTTTCTAGCTTTCCCATCTGCCCCTATAACTTTCCCATCCACCTTTACATGTCAACAGAGCATTCTACAAAACACTCTTCAACCGCTCATGAATGCGCTTATCCAGTCAGAGCTGTGAGATGTTCTTTCTTCTTCTAGAGGTGTCCCTGGTTCTCATGCTATTTATCTTGCTCCACAGCTGCTGCTCTGAACAGTTTTTCTTGTATTCCCTTCAGGGGGAAAATGTGCTTTTTAGGACAGTTATTATTAGAGAGCATCCAAAGGAGGGCTATGAAGAAGCGGAAGGTCCTAGAGGGCAAGGTGTGTGAGCAGTGGCTGAGGTCCCTTGCTTTGTTAGTCCAAGCTGCTGGAGCTCAAGGAATGTTTGGACACCGCTCTCAGACATTGGGTTTGGATTTTGGGTGGTGTTGTGTGGAGTCAGGAGTTGGTCTCAAAGACTCATGTGGGTCCCCTCCTCAGATTCTATGATTCTGTGATTCTATGATTCTAGGTAGATGTCTTCTTTCCAATGGCCAGGGAATTACGTAAAGGAAGCAAAGACCTGACTTGCAATAAAGACAGGTTTAGCATTAGGGGAAAAACAGAATAAACCTTCACTGCCAAGGTGGCCCTCAGCAAGCAGATGACGTTCCTCAGTCCACCCTAGTGCTGAGCAAACACACACTTGATTTTCATGCTGGTTCCCATCTTGTCACCTAGGGGATGGAATGGTGAGTCAAGAGATGCGAAACTATATCTCAGCCTCTTAGGTAACCTCAAAAAATTATTTCCCTTCCACCTTCTATTGTATCATCCCCACCTGCCTCAGAAGAGGCTGTGAAGCATATTTCATTCTGGCTTGCAAAGTGCTTGGGAAAGTTCAAGTGAAAGACAGCATGAAGATATTACTGTTGCTGATGTTTTATTTTTGTCTGCCAGTCAATTAAGGTGGAAAAGCTGACAATCAAAAGTTATTCATTGCGCTATATAACAGCCTCTTGTAGGGTTTATCTTCTTTAGGAAGGAAACAAGAGCTGCCTGCTTATGAGAAGACAGGAAAATATCAGGCAGTAAAAGAGAAGAGTCTCTGCGCATTGCCTGCCAGGCCTGTCTCCCACCTGGTGCCCTCACTTGCTCAAAGCGATTGCAAAGTGGGTGCAAAGTACTGTTCTGGCAGGATAGTGATGCAGCACTGACGTCAACATGATGATGAGTCAGACCCCAAACAGAAACCATGGGGATAATCTGCACCCTATGAGGGTGCTCCTGTGGGACACAGGGATGTTTCAAGGTCCTCAACTCCCAGCCTAAATGCATGGTGCTGGGGAAGGGGAAAAATGTATCTTGTGCTGTTGTGGTGATACAGGGCTTGTCATGGCTCACATCTGAACAGCAGAGATGGAGATTATGTTCATCTTTTTTTTCCCATTAATTGGAAAGGAGTTAAAAAAAATGGTTCCACTCATTGCTGCTGCACTTGGTTGACTGACCAATGAGACACCTGCAGATTTTGTGGCATGGAAATACATTGAAAGCTCAAAGTACAAACAACAGATAACCAAGAGAATAAATGTCCGTAGTGCTGTGCACCTCACAATTGTTCTCAATTCTCAGTGGAGCCAGGACAGGGAATAGCAAAACTGCTACCTTGGATTTCCGGAGGGAGGACTTTGAATAGTAGGGGGAGTCCCCTGGGGTTCAGTCTTAGAGAGTGAAGGGGTCCAAGACGTCTGGTCCCTCTTCAAGAAGGAAGTCTTAAAGGTGCAGGAGCAGGCTGTCCCTGAGCCGCAAAATGAGCCGGCGGGGAAGAAGACCGGCGTGGATGAATAGGGAGCTATTCTTGAGGCTCCAGGAGAAAAAGAGAATCTACATCCTGTGGAAGAAGGGACGGGCAACTCGGAAAGAATACAAAGAAGCTGTTAAGATGTGCAGAGAGAAAATCAGAAAGGCAAAAGCCCAGCTTGAACTCAACCTGGCCACTGGGGTAAAAAGGAACAAGAAACTCTTCTATAAATATATAAACAGTAAGAGGAGGATCAAGGAGAATCTCCATTCTTTACTGCATGAGGCTGGGAATGTGACCACTGAGGATAAGGAAAAGGCAGATGTTCTGAATGCCTTCTTTATGTCTGTCTTTAAAAGTCAGACCCGTTATCCTCAGGGTACTCCACTCTCTGACCTGGTAGTCTCGGCTGGGGAGCAGACTAAACTCCCCATGATTCAGGAGGAAACAGTCAGAGACCTGCTACTCCAACTGGACTGCCACGAGTCCATGGGGCCGGATGAGATTCACCCGAGAGTGCTGAGGGAACTGGCGGAGGTGATAGCCAAGCCGCTTTCCATCATCTATCAGCGCTCCTTGTCGACTGGTGAGGTCCCAGAAGACTGGAGGCTTGCCAATGTGACTCCCATCTACAAGAAGGGTTGCAAGGAGGATCCGGGGAACTACAGGCCTGTTAGCCTGACCTTGGTGCCAGGGAAGGTTATGGAGCAGATTGTCTTGAGGGAGATCACGTGGCACGTGCAGGACAACCGGGGGATCAGGCCCAGCCAGCATGGGTTCACGAAGGGCAGGTCCTGCCTGACCAACCTGATCTTCTATGATCTAGTGACCCATCTGGTGGATGAGGGAAAGGCTGTTGATGTAGTCTACCTAGACTTCAGCAAAGCCTTTGACACTGTCTTCCACAGTATTCTCCTGCAGAAGCTGGCAGCCCATGGCTTGGAGGTACACTCCAAAGTACACTCTTGGCTGTGTAAGGAACTGGCTGGAGGGCTGGGCCCAGAGAGTGGTGGTAAATGGAGATAAATCCAGCTGGAGACCGGTCATGAGTGGTTTTTCCCAGGGGTCGGTGCTGGGGCCTGTCCTCTCCAATATCTTTATTGATGACCTGGATGAGGGCATTGAGTGCACCCTCAGTAAGTTTGCAGACAACACCAAGTTGGCTGGAAGTGTCGATCTGCCTGGGGGTAGCGAGGCCCTACAGAGGGATCTGGACAGGCTGGATAGCTGGGCTGAAGCCAATGGGATGAGGTTTAATAAGACCAAATGTCGGGTCCTACACTTTGGCCACAGCAACCCCAAGCAACGCTACAGGCTTGGGGCGGAGTGGCTAGAAGACTGTGTAGAGGAAATGGACCTGGGGGTGTTGGTTGACGCTCGGCTGAACATGAGCCAGCAGTGTGCCTGGGTGGCCAAGAAGGCCAATGGCATCCTGGCTTGTATCAGAAGTAGTGTGACCAGCAGGAGCAGGGAAGTAATTGTCCCCCTGTACTCAGCTCTGGTGAGGCCGCACCTTGAGTACTGTGTCCAGTTCTGGGCCCCTCACTGCAAGAAAGACATTGAGGCCCTGGAACGTGTTCAAAGAAGGGCAACAAAGCTGGTGAGGGGTCTGGAGCACAGGCCTTATGAGGAGCGGCTGAGGGAGCTGGGATTGTTCAGTCTGGAGAAGAGGAGGCTCAGGGGAGACCTTATTGCTCTCTATAACTACCTGAAGGGAGGTTGTAGTGAGCTGGGGGTCGGCCTCTTCTCTCGTGTAACTGGTGATAGGACTAGAGGGAATGGCTTCAAGCTGTGCCAGGGGAGATTCAGGCTGGACGTTAGGAAATACTACTGCTCTGAAAGGGCGGTCAGGCATTGGAATGGGCTGCCCAGGGAGGTGGTGGAGTCACCGAGCCTGGAGGTGTTCAAGGAACGTTTGGACGCTGTGTTGAGGGACATGGTGTAGTGAGAACTATTGGTGATGGGTGGATGGTTGGAATGGGTGACCCTGTAGGTCTTTTCCAACCTTGGTGATTGTGTGATTGTGCAATTCTGTGATACCCTTTCCGTGCCTTTATTCAAAGCCCTTCAGAAACATTAGTTAAATAAAGTGCATTGAAGTACCCAGTGGACGAGGTTAGGGAGATCTGGGCTGCATCTCTAACGCCGTGCAGTGCACTCACAGGCCACGGCTCTTTGTTCCTACAGGACAGTACATCCCTGGGGCAGTCGCTGGAGTGACTCCGGTGATGTTCCTGGGGAGACAACTTGCTTGGCCCTCAGGTTGTCCTCTCCCCTCCGCTCTCATTGCTCCTGGACCTCAAGCAAGTCCTCAGGGAGCTGGTGTTTCATTTACTGACTTGAATAATGATGTGTGAGACAGCATGGACACAGACATAAAGACTCATTGCTACCTTGGGGCTAAAATATAGCTCTTTGCCTGCATACTCAACATAGCTTTTTGCTTTGAAAGAGTTTTTTTTTTTTTTTAAAGAAATTTTATTGTTATTAGTGGTGGAGAATTAGCCACAAACATCATGAGATGGGATCCCAAATGCTCCAGAAGAAGGAGGGCCCTGTTCATAGAGCACTAAATGGAACTGAAATGCCATAGAGAAATTCCAGGACAGACCGTAATTATTCAAGTTAAAGCCCAGCCATAGTGTTGGAGTTAATTCTGATAACCAGAACAAGTGTTCTGGCACCATAGCTGGTCACAAATGATTAGAAGCTGAGCTCGATATCTGCTCTATATGATGTCGCCATCAGCAGCACAGATCTACCCAGGACTGCTCAACGTTCGGTGCCAGCACGTCCAACAAGTGCAGCCTGATGGCATGTCTGAATTTCCTCATGCTTCTTAGAAGGCAAGTTGTCCTGAATGGATATTGCTCTGGACAACCATCTCCATATGTACCTGCAGAAGCTAAGGAATTTAGATGGTACACTCTGACCAAAAAGGATCCTTAAATGGGAAAACATTTTTGATATTCATAGTGTTAACTCAGTAATGGCACTGCATACTGACTATGTGGGTAAAAATGAACCGTAAGAATTAGCAAACTACTGAAAATGGGAAGGATCCTTTCTTCACTGAAGCTTGAGACGGTTCCCTTTGAAACCACTGTTTAGAGTCTTTCTAAAGGGACCAAAACAAGTCTTTCACAAAGATTCGGTCCTTATATTCCCTTGCTGATGGAAAGGCTTGAATTCTATGGAGCCAGGAGGGAAACTGCCTGTTAGGCTCTGTCATCCCCCATCGCTTGCAGAGCTTTGGGGAGATAAGTGTATTGAGAGCTGAAGTGAATGTCATTGATTTTATTGTCCTCATTTTATCTGCCGGGTGGAGGTCAAGAGGACATATTCAATTTTATTTTGAATTTTAATTTAGGAATATCTGAGCTATCTTATCTGATTGAAGTCAACCTCAGCAAAATGCTGCCTGCTAAATACTTCAGATAAAAGATGCAAGGAGTCCACCAGTAGATGAGGATGAAATTTCTTGGCTGTCAGAAAAGATTTTGTGAACCTCTTGATCAGAGCTTATTGTACAGCTAAATGATTACTTAGGTGGGGACCGTAACTAGTGTTAGTGGTACTAGAATATATTTGTCCTACTGTTCTGTTCCCCCAGTTGCTCTCTGCTCTCTCCCAGTTTGTTTGCTCCTGCTGTGCTATGCTGTCATCTGAAAAGCAAAATTATGGCAATTGTCCTTTTAATAACACATTTTAATAGCACATTGTCCAGTATGACCAAGAACCAGAACTCATTTGGGCCCCTAACACTTTACTGTCATGCAGTCCTCCAGAAAATTAATAGCTGTCACTGTTAGTGGTAACTCAGACTCTTAAAGACGAATATCTCTTCCTGATTTTGATAATAAACTTACTGGAAGAGGGGTTGCCTTGTGATTTATGTTTGTATTTTGAGAGATGCTAAGTCTGGCACCTAAGTGGTAGCACAGTTTAAAAAGCCATGTTTCAGGAAACAAGATTAAATTTGCACTAAGAAAGATCAGTGTAAATGAGAGTTTAACTTCAGAGGCTGAAAACTGAGGTTTCGATGTGAGTTTTCCTTCCTCCCGCCCCATGTCTGTCCATCTATCCATCCACTCACCCATCTGTCTGTCCATTCATCCATCCATCCATCTGTCCGTCTGTCCATCCTTCTGTCCATTCACAAAAGCCAAGTTTCCACCTGAAGGACTACAGTTGGCCCTCAGTCCAACATCTGCCATTTTTTGGTTAGCAGTGATGCTGTGTAGTTCCAGAGGAGATCCCACACAGTGTGTAGATCTAGCATGTAGGTTTCACACTGGGCAGTTTTAAGAATGCATATGGAATGCCTTTTCAAATGTGCTACAGAGTAAATGTTTTTTTTCCTGCTCATTTGTTGCTAGGCTAATGTTGTGAAACAGTACTATAGGCCATTTGCAATTGTAATGCTGAGCAGTCAAGCACAAGCACGTTAGCATCTACTGCTGGCTGCAGTTCCTGCAGACTGGCAACTGGTACTTTAGGTACAGCTCTCAAAGTTTCTTAAACTGCTCGGCCTCTGAAGTTTTTAAATCTTTCCTACAGTGTCATAGTTATGGGAACTCACATCTATCAGTTGCTCTGCTGAGATTAATTGGCATGTCTTTGTGGAAACACAGACTTTGATACAAGCCATATGCAATCTTGCCATCTTCACAAAGTATTCTGAAAGGACTTTGTAATCAATAAACTAATTATGTTATAAATTCCTATTTTTATATCTCTTGTATGGTTATCAAAAGAGGGATGGAGTGGCTCAGGACATTTCCATAGATCCAGAACTTCAAACCTCCACGCCACAACTTCAAATTCAGAGTCAGGTTGATAGGAATGAAAATCAGCATTGAAAAGTCATAATCGAACAAAATAGGAGAGAAGAGCTGGCGAAGAAATTTTTTCTTCACAGACAAGCACCAACAGCATCAGGCTGCCAGAGGAAGAGTGCTATGCTGGTGATCCGTTCTCAACAGTGCAGATATAAAACACTTGCCTAAGTTTAAAGGAGTACAGGTTGAAGACTCACTCAAACACTTCCCCAGAAAAAGGAGATAATTTCTCCTAGAACTATAGAATCATTCAGGTTGAAAAAGACCTTGAAGATCACCCAGTCCAACCCCAGCCCACCCCACCATGCCCACTGCCCACGTCCCTCAGTGCCACATCCCCACGGTTCTGGAACACCTCCATGGACGGTGACCCCACCACCTCCCTGGGCAGCTGTGCCACTGCAGCACTGCTCTTTATGAGAAGAAATTGTTCCTAATATCCAACCTGACCCTCCCCTCATGAAATGTGAGGCCATTACCTCTCATCCTACCTCTGTTGCCTGGGAGAAGAGACTGAACCCCACCTCACCACAGCCTCCTTTCAAGGAGTTGTAGAGAACAATGAGATCTCCCCTGAGCTCCTTTTCTGTTTGTTTCCCTCATTCCACTTTCCTGTGGCCCATGAAGAGAAGACACACGGGGTTCTTACAAAGCTTACAAGGGGTCGCCCCAGCACTGTGATTTTTACCAAGAAATGGGAAGGCTCAGCAGCCTCATTTGAAGTGCCCGTGCTGTTCAAAGGGGGCACAGCACTTGTATTTATTGTCCTGTGCAAGCTGCTTGGCAGTTGCTTCTCCCTCCACAAGGAAGGTGGGAGGCACATCATCTTTCTATCCATATAGTCACTGGCGAAGCTGTGAAATTAATTTGGCCATATGGAAGTAGGCTGCTGATCTTGACTGTCTGTCACACTCCAGTTTCCCAAATGATGCTCCCAACACAGCGCAACCATAGGCTGCTCCAAACCCAAGGCTCACGGCAAAACAACAATCTTCTTCCCCTATCTCACCCAAGGTACTCTTAGGTGTGAAAGGTAATTCCTAACTCCTATTGTTCTGACCCTGAAATTGCTGTGAAAGACATTTTATTTTCTGTTTATTCATCCTAACTTGAAGTGAATCAACTTCTGAGCTCGCATCTTGTGATGGTGGCACTGGAGCACATGTTCTCTGTGCCAGGAGAGAGTATCCAGGCAACCAGACCAGATATCAGTATCTTGTCAGATTTTTCCCACCCGGTATTTTGCCTGTTTTGCAGCCCTTATTACCACTGAATTTAAGATTCTGTGATCTCTAATGAATTTAAACTCACAGCTGCCTCTTGCAAGCAGAGCAGTGCCTCCATTCTGCAGAGATCAGAGGCATGGAGAGCTGTGTAGGGAACACTGCTGAAGCTGGGACTGAAGTGGGAAGTCCCAGGTCACCAACTGGCACCAAAGACACTGTTGTTTGAAGGTGAGAACAGATTGCAGTTTGAAGGGATCGACTCAAGAAAAGGAAGATTAACAAGGTGTCATTCTCTCGCTGGACCACAGGAGGATTTGAGCTAGAAGCAGCTCCATGAGGTCTCTGGTCCAACCTCCTGCTCCAAGAGTTAGAAGTAAGATCAGATCACAGAATCACAGAATCACAGAATCAGTAAGGTTGGAAAAGACCTATAAGATCATCCACTCCAACCATCCACCTATCACCAATGGTTCTCGCTAAACCATGTCCCTCAACACAACATCCAAACGTTCCTTGAACACCTCCAGGCTCGGTGACTCCACCACCTCCCTGGGCAGCCCATTCCAGTGCCTGACCACCCTTTCAGAG
>JACDJE010000306.1:949716-1140325 GCA_016647715.1 Pavo muticus
CTGGCCTTGAATGCCTCCAGGGATGGGGCATCCACAGCCTCCTTGGGCAACCTGTTCCAGTGCGTCACCACCCTCTGGGTGAAAAACTTCCTCCTAATATCCAACCTAAACCTCCCCTGTCTCAGTTTCAAACCATTCCCCCTTGTCCTATCACTATCCACCCTCGTAAACAGCCATTCCCCCTCCTGTTTATACGCTCCCCTCAAGCACTGGAAGGCCACAATGAGGTCTCCCTGGAGCCTTCTCTTCTCCAAGCTAAACAAGGTTGGAGTTGAACTTGGTGATCTTAGTGGTCTTTCCTAACCATTATGATTCTATGATTCTATGTCTCTATGATCCTGCCCCAGTGTAAGGAGAGGCTGAGCTGCAGCCAGAAGAGCCTGTGGAGGATCATTCCTCAAGCTCCAGACAGGCCAGGCACAAAGCTTGGGAGATACAACATGAGCCTGCAGAAGGACATGGCTGGAGCATAAATGATCAAAAGGCAGAGCAGGCTGACATGCATAAAGAGCCTCTGCTACGGCAGAAGAGATCCCCTCTAGCCCTCGACAGTGCTAATGCATATATTTACCTCCTGATTGACTTCATAATTAATTGACTACATGGTGTAGAACCTTCTCTTGCCTGGCTTGCTCTATGTCTGGCTGCAGAGGCCCACAGACTGACATGGGTGTAAAGCAGAGCCATGCAAGGGGTAGAGGAGATCTTTTTTCTTTATTTTTTTCTGAAAGTATGTAAGAGCCTTAAGGGATATAAACACGGGCAATATATACACATTTCATTTCCCAAAGTGCAGCAGGCTAAAGTCATACAGAAGGGCTTAGGCAGTTGTTAAAAATAAGAGGGACTGAATTTTTCACAGTGAGGTTGATATATTTAAAAAAAAATATGGTAGAAAACTAAGGGAAATTAATACTTCCATCCCAACCAGAATAAGGAGAAGGAGCATTTGTTATGCAAATCTTTTCATTATTGCAAATCCCAAGTGCTGATAAGAGATAAGTGTTGTTCTAGCTTTATTTCAAGGAGCTCCAGCACAGACGCGGCGACGTGATTCTATTGCTGTGAAAGAAAGAAACAAACACACACATTTTCCCTTTACATTTATTTCTGTTACTGCAACACGAATTCTGGAGCCTGCCTGAAAAGGCATTGGGTCCATTGAGGCTTGTTCATTTTACTGCTTTGTTTTCTACTAAGGTGACATCTGCTCCTGAATGACCTTCGCATCCTTTCTCTCCCAGCCTGGCCCGGGTGGCCGCTCCTTTTATGCGCATACATTAATGTGCGGGTGAATCGCAGCTTCATGAGGTCTGTTCTTTATTCTTTTCATTGCCACTAATCCTGGAGTCTGCGGGGAACAAAGGACTGGATCCTTGCGGGGTGAGCGGCCAGACCCCACCGAGGGATTTACATCCACCATGGCGCGACACCGGTTATCTCCAAACCCCATTCCCCGCTTTGCCATCTCCGCCATCAGATTCCTTGTCTGGCTGCTGATAATAAAGCAGCACGGGATGCTTTCCCCTCTGCTGTTTGCAGCAGAACGAGCCCCGGTGCAGGATCACCACTGCCTCCATAGAGGAGCTCCTATGGAAATAAGTGAGGTTTGCTCAGACCCGCGTTGCGCTGAGACGCAGCCCTCTGCCTGCTGGGCTATTACATTATTTCCCCATGTGACAAAGAAGCTTCCAAAGTTTGCGGAATGGTTTCAGCCTCTTATGCAGAGCTCTGAGCATATTTCCCCCCCTCCCATTTTTGTACCACTCTTTCCCCACCCAGAGGAGCAGGAATAGTGCGTTTGCCCTGCCTCCTTTGTCTGGCACCTTTGTTTTTGCATCACCACCAAATGAAATCAGTTCTATAACTGATTTCCCCGACCTGGCACCGGATCAACGTGCCTACAGTTTCTGCTACAAATTCTCCTTGCTGCCTATACTCAGTTACTTAACCATTCCATTATTTCACGCCGGCTCCCGGTGGGTTTTAGTTGCACAAGACATCTTTCTGATGAAATTGGCAACGGCTTTTAAAAACTCCAGATCAATTATACCTCCAGGGCCCTGCCTGAGACTTGAAAAGAGGTTAGTTAGGCAGGATCTTCATTTTACACATCTGAGTAGAAAATGCAGAGGCATTTTTTCTTTCCTGCCTGCAGTTATGGAGGGCTGGTGTCGTTCCTTTGATAAAATTGTTTGTCGTTTGGAGAGCTGGGGGCTTGCTCAAAGAGGAAAATTTGGCCGGTCTGTATGGCAAAGATCCAATGGCTTTAATGAATGCAATGTTGGTCACCTGAAAAACAGGATCAGCAATATGGCAAAGACGTGATAGCCCTTTTTTCCAGTCCTGGTTATAAAGTACCAGATAACACTGTTATGTCAGAGGGCAGCTCCCATTAGCGGGGATGAATGACGACCCAGTGGCTAAAACATCAACCTGAGCACAGGATCAGGTTTCTTCTCTCATCTCCATCCCAGCAAGGCTTTGTCCCTGGGGTTGGTCCAATTCTTTTTCTATTCAAAATGGTATCAAAATCCAGCATTACCTCTTCCAGCGAGCTTTCTGGTAAGGAAACAACGCCAGTGAACTTCTTAAACAATAACTCCTATAGATTTCTTGATTTTTGCAACCAAGTCTTGCTCCAACAGTTTTCTAAACGAATACTGAAATGTTCATTTATGGGAGGAAAAAAATTGACTCACTCACTCCTTTGAGGTCATATCGTTATGCAAAAAACCACATGTGCACAACTTCCCACCTTTTTAAAAAATCAACCCTAAATTTGACTTGTTCTAAGTACCTAATGGGAGCTGCAATTTCTTGCTAATTATATAATTACTCCAGATTGTTATGTAGCGCTGGCAATTAAACACTCGAAATACTTTTAGCTTGAAGAAAGTAATTACGTAATTCCAGTGAATTCATGCTGGCAAAGTTGCTCTGGGTGCTGCTCCCTCTCCCTTGGGACTTCATGGCCACAGCAAGAAGATGCAGTGGTGAATTCCTCTGCAAAACGCAGGGCTTGGCCAGCCTTGGCACATTGCTTTGGACCACCTGAAGGCCAGGACGGGTGTCCAGTAACAGCTAACGTGAACAAATGTCATATTTATGCACGTGGGAAGAGTGATACGGATGCGTGTAGAAGAAATGCACTCAGAAGAAGCATCAGCACAGTCCCCCAGGGGAACTTCCTGTCACACTCCCCAGTGTGGACCTACTGCTGGGATTTGGATGGGAGGAGTTTGCCTTGACTCAAAATGTGCATTTCATGGTGAGGCATCCCCTATAGAATCATAGGATCATCAAGGCTGGAAAAGAACACCAAGACCACCAAGCCCAACCCCATCCCATCCCCAGCATGCCCACTGACCACGCCACATCTCCATATTCCTTGAACACCTCCAGGGACAGCGACCCCACCACCTCCCTGGGCAGCCTATGCCACTGCATCACCACTTTTTCTGAGAAGTTTTTCCTAATAACCAAATTGAATCTCTCCTGGCACAACTTAAGGCCATTACCTGTCATCCTATCACTACATACAGTCACAGTGATGGCTCAAGTGTAGCCAATTGGTATTCACCACCTTTTTCCATGTGCCTGGACCAAGGCCCCACAGTGCTACTTGTCTGACCAACACAGAAAGAAAAATCTCCTTGTCCCCAATATCTCAGTGTACCGTCCCTTGACATCTAATGTTTTTAATTCAGGTGACAGTTTTGTCTCTGCAGTTTCTCAGTCCCTTCTGTCTATGCCAAGGCACTCAAAAGACACATTGGCCTTCAACTCTCTACTTTAATTTCTTCCTTTGGAATAGCAACAATAATAATAATGAAGTCAGAAGTGTCTTTTAGGTCTGATCCCAGATATTGTACTATATAAAAGACAACTGTGAACCGCAATGTTATCCATTACTGCTGAATGCTGTGACTTTTTACTACATCTTTCATAGAGAAAGAAGCTGTGTGTGATTACACCATTGCATTAACTTGTTGGTTCAGATTTTGGGTAGGTTTTGAAGATGATTATAGGGTTTTTCATAGGGAGAAAGGGAAAGGAAATGGGTTAAAAATGAGTAATAAGAATAAAAATTGTTAAAGTCCAGGCTGATTTTTTCCACAGCCCTCCAGAAAGTAAAAACACTGGGACCTGACATCATTCAGTGCAGAAAAATTCATTGATGCCCACTGATTTTGCGTCAGGAGCCTCCCTGCTGTATTGTTTATATGGAAGCAGTCATGGTTCAAAGATCAGGATTTTCCAGGGATTTGGGTTCTGTTTCTGTCCCATAGTCCCAGTGACTTTTCCCTTCTTGCCTAATACATATTTTTTTTCCATGGCAATAAGGGAGGAGAGCAGAACCTCCTCACACCCTGATTCTCACACCCATCTTGGAGGAGGACAGCATGGACTTGGAACCTTCCTTTGGCCACTTCACTGCAGACACTTGGCCAAATCTCATCTTCTCCATGCCACCGTTGAGTGGATTTACCATCTCTCCTCCATGAAGCCAAAACTCAGACTTCTCCCTTCTGGACCTGGAGAGCAGAGCAGTGACTCCATCTTCAGAGGAAAAAATCTTGTCTTAAATCTTAGAATGATAGAATCATAGAATCATTAGAGTTAGATGGGACCTTCACAGGTCATCTAGTCCAACTGCCCTGCAGTGAACAGGGACATCTACCTGGACTTGTGCAAAGTGTTTGACACTGTCCTGCATGACATTCTGGTCACCAAATTGGAGAAAAATGGATTTGATGGATGGACCGTTTGCTGGATGAGGAATCGGTTGGATGGTTGCACTCAGAGGGTTGCAGTCAATGGCTCAGTGTCCAAGTGGAGAGTGGTGATGAGTGGCTTTCCTCAGGGATTGGTGCCAGGACCAGCGTTAATTAACATCTTTGTAGGTGACTCAATGAAGTAATGAAGTAATACTCAATGAAGTAACAGACAGCTTTTATCTGCATGAAAACTAAAAAGTTCAACCCGTAATTTGCTAGAATGCATTTGCAAACCCAGCTCCTGCAAATCAGCCCAGAAATAATATCTCTGCCACTGAGATGATTAGAGATGGACAGTTTTGACTGGATAGCAAAAGAAAAAAAAAAAAATTAAAAAAAACCTCCAACCTCTTTCATTTTCCTTGCCCCTCCTAAGCCAGGGGCAGTCCTCTGTTTATTCATTCCTAGAGCTGAAACCAGAATGGAATGCTAAATGGATTAATTAGTACTACATCACTCTAAATTTAGACAGCTTCCTTTCAGAATTAGATTTCTTCAGGTTTATGCCATTACATTTCTTAAATGTACATTCTCAATCACATTAGCAATTATGAATACATTACATTTATTTTCTTTTTGAAATATTTTACTGTTATACCCTAGGATATAAAATGCACACACTGTCCTACCAGAAAGAAACGTGAGGTCACTACCACCCACAATTTTATTGTAAATCACAGGATTTTAAAGATAATCCTGAGAATCTCCCCAGGACATAGCAGCGTCTCCTTGCTTGAAAACACCAACTTCCACATTTCATGCAAGTTTTTATCTCCTGGAGTTACAGAGCATCTACAGAGTGGCAGCTCTAAACACAGGAGGTGAATAAAAAGATGTGTTTACTATTTGTAGAATCACAGAATGGCCTGGGTTGGAAGGGACCTCAAACATCATCTAGTTCCAACTCCCAGTCATTCAAATTAAAACTTGATGCACGATAATAATTCTTGGTACTAATATCAGGACTTCTCAACACCAAAATTTAACGCTGCTTAAAATTATATCAATTGATATAGCATTCACATTTAATATATCACTTGTACTCAAAGTCAATATATCTTCTTGTGTATCAGGCCTTATGAGGAGCGGCTGAGGGAGCTGGGATTGTTCAGTCTGGAGAAGAGGAGGCTCAGGGGAGACCTTATTGCTCTCTATAACTACCTGAAGGGAGGTTGTAGTGAGCTGGGGGTAGGCCTCTTCTCTCGTGCAACTGGTGATAGGACTAGAGGGAATGGTTTCAAGCTGTGCCAGGGAAGATTCAGGCTGGATATTAGGAAATACTACTTCTCTGAAAGAGTGGTCAGGCACTGGAATGGGCTGCCCAGGGAGGTGGTGGAGTCACCGACCCTGGAGGTGTTCAAGGAACGTTTGGATGCTGTGATGAGGGATATGGTTTAGCGAGAACCATTGGTGATAGGTGGATGGTTGGACTAGATGATCTTATAGATCCTTTCCAACCTTACTGATTCTGTGATTCTGTGATCTTGTGTATCTTCTTGTGGATTTCAGGGTAGAACATAGGCCCTGTTTGCTCAGTTTTCTGCTGCCATGCATAGAATGAAAAGATCACTCATGGCTTTATTTGTCAGCAGAGAGGAGATCTTGTTAGCTGGGATTCTGAGTGCTATGCAAAACTAGACCTTGAAGGTAGATTTTGTCCCACCACCATCACAGCCTAATGGTTCGTATTTAAGCGTAGATCAGAGACATCGACCCTCCTCAAAGAAGCTACTTTCAGTGGGAAAAGCAATATATTGCTGGACGACTGTGTAAAATTGCTTTGAGGTCAAACAAAACCAGGTCTTTTGTCTGAGCACTGTACCAAACAGAGAGCTGGGGCACAGCAAATGGATTTGGGATGCCTGATGCGAGCTGGGAGAGTCTTACTTCCAAATTTTGCTTTCCAACAACAAGGTGAACCATCAAGGCCTGCATGTCAGGGCAGATGCAGAAGTGCTTGTTCAGCTTTATCACACCCAGTGCTGTGGGTGGGATTATCTCCTCCTATGTGACACTGTGCAGGTAAATCATACCGGACAGACAACAATTTAATAATGTTTGTCGGCAGGCAGTCAAGGCAAAAAATGAACATAGCTTTTTAAGTAAATACACTGTCCTTGGACTTGTGTAAAGCATTTACATTGCACCGTGTAACACTACAATGTCAAAGAGATCTGCTTTTAATGGATTCAGGACAGGAAGATCTCACAAAGCACTCTGCAGAGGAGATTGCTGTCAAAAGGAGGGACGTTAATGTAAGATTCACGCAGATCAAAACAAAGTCCAACACCATTCCGCACAGTTTAAGTCACTGAGAAATAAATATAGAAGCACGGCTGATGAATTGGGCAGGTACCCTTAGATTTACTGCAGAATGGTAAATCAAAGTGAGGAAAGGACAGTCAGTTTTATTGCACCCTAATCCAAACTTGTTAAGAAACAATATGATGGCCTTCTATGATAGCATAACTGCATCAGTGGACAAGAGAAGAGCCACTGATGTCATCTATCTGGATTTCAGAAAGGCTTCTGACACAGCCCTCCACAACATGGAATCACAGAACGGTAGGGTTGGAAGGGACCTTAAAAATCTTTTAGTCCCAACCCCTGTCATGGGCTGGCTATCACCAGCTCAGGCTGCCCAGGGCCCCATCCATGGCCTTGGGCACCCCCAGGGATGAGGCACCCACAGCTCCACACAGCAGAGCCAGAGCCTCACCGCCCTCTGAGTAAAGAATTTCTTCCTAACTTCTAACTTAATTTAGTTCAAAGCCATTCCCCCTCGTCCTATCACTATCAGACCATATAAAAAGTCGGTCCCCCTCCAGCTTGTAAGCTCCCTTCAGGTACTGGGAGGCTGCAATGAGGTCTTCCCAGAGCCTTCTCTTCTCCAAGCTGAACAAGCCCAATTTCCTCAATCCTTCTTCACAGGAGAGGTGCTCCAGCCCTCCGATTATCTTTGTGACCCTCCTCTGGACTCATTTAAACAGCAAAAATCACTGAAGCTTTGAGTTGTTTCATAAGAAAGTTCTAATGGGGATTCCCTTTTTCTGCAATTTTCTATTACAGGGTAGAACTTTAGGATGCAACAGCTCTGACATGGCTTCACCAAGCTCACACTCACCTTCATAGAATCATAGAATGGCCTGGGTTGAAAAGGACCACAATGATCATCCAGCTTCAACCCCCCTGCTATGTGCAGGGTCACCAACCACCAGACCAGGCTGCCCAGAGCCACATCCAGCCTGGCCTTGAATGCCTCCAGGGATGGGGCATCCACAGCCTCCTTGGGCAACTTGTTCTTCACCTTGTGTCTAAGGTGAATAAATGGAGCTCAACACATTGCCAGACATGTGCAAGTTCCATGTAAAATACACCAATGCCCTATTTTTTCTAAGCTCAGACTGGCTACTTTCTACATCATATTTAGGGCTTGTCTCTCTGGTCAGCCTCAGCAAGGATCAGAACCTTGTTTCCTAATTGAAGCTTAATTTTCTATATCTTTCTTACATCAAAAAATGAATCTTTGATGTTTTCTACGCCCATCATTGTGCCTTTCTGCAACCTTATATCTGCCTTGATTGTACTATCTGGCGAACATGACTGCCTAGAAACAGAATAGCATTGATGCACAGACTGTCAGCCAGAGAGAAGCCAATCTTGTTCTGCTTTTAATCATGTGGGCTTTCCCCTTTCCAATTCTTGATGACTTTCCTCCTACAGGAAATGAGTAGGATCTCTTGGCTTTGACTATTGTAACATTTTTCTGCATGTGTTCTCTTTTGTTCCCAATTTTCCTTCAAAAGTGACTGCCTGTGTTGCATTTCCCATGTTAATAGCAGCAAGAAATAAAAGACATTTGTATTTCTCCTTCAGCAGCTTGTGACAGATCTTGAAACCTGTGCTCATTGTGCAGTTACTCTGTACTGTTAACTATCTTAGGGACTGATGGATTAATTTTATTAATTGTCTTTGCACGAGAAGGAAGGGATGCTTGTTCCCATTTCATCCATGTGGTGTTTAGGCATAGAAAATCGGGACTCACTAAGAATGCATGGGAAAGGCACTGCAATGCCTAGGAGTTCACACACAGCTCTGGTGCTTTTCTGGGGGCATCACCCCAAGACTCTCTCCTACTGCTGGCAGTTCTGTGGAGCTAACTAGAGAGACACCCAAAACATGGGCATGGTGCTCTACCCATAATGATTTGCATGGTTGTAGGGTTTTAGCAGCTCATCACCTTGCAGCTGCTGGTAAGTGCACGTAGTGGAGCAATAATCAAAGTAGGATTCTGCTTTTAATTATATCCTTTGCGACACACTGAAGTCAGCAGTGTTGCACAGCCAAATCTAAATGCTCAAATGAGAAAAGCGGAAAAGTGGAAGTGAAAGGAATTTGGTAAAAATTTCCTGTCCTGTTGGAGTAACCAGGAATTGAGTTGGCTTCGTGGATCTCTTGCCGAAAGCAAAATTTGGTCTTTTTGCTCTCTTTTTCTGCTTTTTCCAATTAACTTCTTTATCATTATGGATACGCAGGATTAAAAAAAGACTGAATGTCGAAATCACCAAAAGATAACTTTGAAAACCAAGCAATGATTCACTTAGAATCAGCATCAAACTGATGCCTCTCCCCGGTGTTCTCCATAAACTCAAAAAAGTAGGTGTTCCAACAAGAACAGTTAATTATATAGACATAATATGAAGAAAGACATTAATAAAATCTTCTCAAGGCTGACGGGAAGATCAGAGAATCACACATTTGCAATTAAACACAAATAATCTGGATTTCTGGTTGTGTGTTGCACCAATGGCGGTAATCCTATAGTGGCTTATAATTAAACAGTTGTGAAAGCAACAGAGACTCCCCCTAGAAGATCAGGTGATGAAAAAACACGCTGTGATTCTGGAATAATAGAAATCTGCATTGATTCATCCTCGGTATTCAGTGAATTAACCATTTCCTTTCTTCTGCACTGTCCTGATTTTCTCACATGAGACAACCGCATGTGGTTAAACAACTTCCTGCCTTCTAAGACAGAATAAATCCACTAAGTACTTTTATCCACAAGAAACGTGGTATAGAGTACAGGATAGTCTCACTTGAAAATAAGTGCTTTTCTGTGCATGCAGAAATGACTTTTTCCTTTGGAAATTTGTGGCCTTGGTGATAGAGAATATGCCTCTGTGTTGTGTTTCTTGTTTAAGAATCCCACGTGTTCCATGCACGCGGCCTCTAAGTCCCACATTAACATCAACTCAGATAAATAGTGAAACTATTAAATTTTGGTGAAAAAAGTCCTTCTTTGTGAGCTCTGGGAGCTAACAACCTTTTTGTTTCTATAGGTTTGCGTGGAAGTTGAAAAGCTTTCACAATATCCCATGGAGACATACAATTTATATTCAGAACAGGCGTCAGAAGTGACAGCAAGATTTTCCATTGGAGATTTCCTCAATTAACCCCAAGACATGCAAATTGGCATTTTTACTTATATTCTGCAAGGTCTCGGGTTGGTGATGAGCAGAGTGCTGTCTCTCATTAGCACACCTGTAAGAGCTGTGCAGTAGCATGCACAACTCGCAGCATCCCAATGCTTTCCAATTCCATTCCCAAATCAGCAGCTCCACTCTCACGGGAGGCAGAAGGATGCTTAGATCCCACCAGAGCCTATTGATGGCCAAGAACATCCAGATGGATGAGGTGACTGAGTTTTGGTGGCTATCAGCTACAAAGCCTGTCTGGGCTGGGACTGAGGAAAGATTTAACTCTCCAAAACATGAGAAAGGTGCCAATTAGGAAATCATAGACCTTGAAAAATGCTCCTTATCCAACCAAGGTACCTCAGTTGAGTAGCGCAGCCATCTGCATGGCAATTTTTGGAAGAAGCAAAGTATGGCCATCTAGTGAACCAGGATAGGGTTTAAACCAATAGTTACGTACATATTTTTGCTGTGTTTATTTTAATCCAGGCCTGTTTTGCAATCTCAAGACCTCGGTGTAGTGAACATGAGTCTACCCTAAACTGGTTGACTTCTCTACTCCATCAATTAAAGAAAAGCAGCAATCTCCCCTTTTCTCCTTATGCTTTCAAGGGATGTCCCAGGTTAGAAGAAACATTGCATCTTCATGTGAGGGAGCTCTCAGTCCACAAATCACAAGAGTAGGGAAGAGTCCTACAGCACTGTACTAGATTTCTCTGCTCTAGAGGGGAGCAACATGGCTTAAAACACCATTTCCATGGGAAAGGTCTGGATGATGGGCAGACCAGGTCTATGGGGCATGACAGAGAAGATGTGTGCAGGAGTAGCTATAAAGAGGTGTCAGGAGCAGCTGCCAGCTGTAAAGTTGTTCTGCTTGTCCTTCCTGGTATTACAGTGGCCCAATATGAATGTAAATGATGCTGGTTGTCTGGAAATAAAATCTTGGCCAAGAATCAACCAGGATTACCCATCCCTAGCAGAACCCAAGGCCAGGCTGGATGAGGCTTTGGACAACCTGATCTGATGGGAGATGTCCCTGCCAATGGCAGGGGTTGGGGTTACATAGGCTTCAGGGTCCCTCCCAACTCAAATCCTTCCATGACTCTACAATTGTGTATTCTGGAATGATAAAATAAGAATTGAAGTGAGAAAGGTACCACAGGGAAGATATCAGCCCCTATTTCAGAGGGTGCTGAAAGCAGGCAGCTGGGGCATATGTTGATGTGCTTCTCATATCAATACCACTGGTCTAAAAGATAAGGTAGCTGAACTGGACAGTCCACTTTTGAGTGCAGATATGAACATAAGAGGATGTGTAACACAACAGAAAGCACAACAACAGCAGTGCAGCAAGATCCCAGGCTGCAGCAAAAGAAGATTTGCTCAAATGCAACAGCCATGGGCACAGAAATAAGGGAAAAAGACTACTCACCTTTAGAAGGCCTCAGGTACACAAAGATCTCTAGAGAGATTCCCCAACCTCCACTGCCAACCCTTAAATGAGGTCTGGGAAGGGGTGGATCCTGACTCCACCTCTTCTGGTCACTCAGGTGCATTGCTTGCACCTGATCTCCCCTGGGCTGGCCCTGCCTTCTCACCAGGTGTTCAATCACTGCTTCAAGCTGTGACTTAGCATTTCCACTACAGCATCATAGCCAATTACTGGTGAGAAGATAATCAGGACACCATCGAGAAAACTAGAAGTTACACAGGATTAATGTATACTCCTGGAGGAGCATTATCACAGTAAAGAAAACTTGAAAGTCACAGCAGATCAATAAGTTAACTGTATCAACAAATAACAGTGATGTCAACGGACTGCAGTTCCACACCCAAGAGGAGAATGTAACAAGGTTATTGATGGATTGCTTGGCCACAGCAAGGACAATGTCTAAGATGTCCCAAAGGAGAACACCGTGGGACAACAAGATGTAGTAAGAAGGGAAAAAGTCATGTACACTGGATAAACATAATGGCAAAATATGATGCTGAGGCTAAATATTTAGACACCTATGAGCAACCACTTCTTGGAGATGTAGTCAGGGGAGAAGGAACTCTTTGTGAAGCCTACATTTGCTCTGGTGTTATTAAAGAGCTGCTTTTATGAGAAGCTGTAATGCAGTGAGATTTGGTATTGTTGTAGGAACAAGACAGCCAAAAACATCACCAGTGCAGGCTTGGATTTAGCAAAGAGACCTATGAAAAATGTGGCAATTTTTAAAAAGGAAATTAATAGGAGCCAGGAATGGCTGCCAACCTGATCTCCTTCTATGATCTAGCAACCCGCCTGGTGGATGAGGGAAAGGCTGTTGATGTAGTCTACCTAGACTTCAGCAAAGCCTTTGACACTGTCTCCCACAGTATTCTCCTGCAGAAGCTGGCAGTCCGTGGCTTGGACAGGTACACTCTTGGCTGGGTAAGGAACTGGCTGGAGGGCCGGGCCCAGAGAGTGGTGGTCAATGGAGCTAAATCCAGCTGGCGACCGGTCACGAGTGANGCTGAGTACAGGGGGACAATTACTTCCCTGCTCCTGCTGGTCACACTACTTCTGATACAAGCCAGGATGCCATTGGCCTTCTTGGCCACCCAGGCACACTGCTGTACTCTGTAAAGGCACTCAATCTATGCCTATCATAGAGTCATAGAATATCTCGAGTTGGAAGAGACCATAACAACCATTGAGCTCAACCTATAGTTTGTTCCTGCTCCCAAATAAATGCATACTTGTTACTTTCTCAAGGCAGACAGGCAGGTGCTCTGAAGGCTTCCATAAGAAGATCCTTCAACTGTCCTCTCTGTCATCTATTCCTTGGCAGAAAAAAATCACATCTATTCACCTGTCATTTTAATTACTCCTCTGCGAGAGAGAAGCAAAAGACGAATTCTACGGTGTTAACTTTCCCTTCTTATCTTTTTATTCCTGCTTTTTGTTTGGCACTTCATTGTCAAGAGGACAAATTGAGGAAGACAGGCATCATTTCCTGTATGACCAAACAGCCAGAATGAAAATAGAATATCTTTTCCTCTAGTAGATAGGAACATGGACTTTGTCATGGCACAATGGTGGCTGAATATGGAGTTAAATTATACTTTCCATAACTGTAGAGTTTTGAGAGCTGAGAATTGCTTATTAAGTTGCAGAGATTCATCTCCCTCTCCTGCCTTAGTAAGGAAAGTATAAAGTTTCTTGTGTTTTGAGTTTAAAACTGCAGTTGATGACCCAACAATCTCAAAATATTTCCTAGGGGATAAAATCAGGAAAATCATATGCCTTTTTAATTCCTTGTCACTTCAGTTTAATGTCCTAAGGTTTTATTTCTTTAGCAATTCTTCTTAAATGTGCTTATTACAAAGGCTATGTCCTAATTAAAAAGCACAATGCCCCGAAATAAGAGATGGCATGCATGAATGTCCTAAATAAAGAGAAATAAATAAAGAAATGACTTGTTAATTTTTCTGCATTATGTCCATGAATGAGGAAGCATCCTCCTCTTCCTTTTTGACCAATGGGTATCATTAGTATGGACTGTTCCAGCACAATGAACTGGAAAGAATGCTAATATTTTTAATTTCCTTTCCTTGGCAGAAAATGTTGCTCTACTGTATTAATGTCCATGTGGGTAATACACTGATTTCTGGATGACATGAAGTGGGACTTTATCTTGGATGTTGTTCGTATGTCAGAATAGAGTCTGATTGCCTCAGGAAACAATTTTAATGTTGCAAACTCTAATGAGTCTTCCAGAGGAGACTCATGGCATCTCTTCTCAAGTGACCCTAAGGAAAAACTGCACAAAATTCCCATAGGAATTCCCACAGGCCACTCTCTTTGCAGAAAGCTGTCAGATACTTAAGCAAATTAGCAGTTGTCTTTATTTTGTAGCAAGAGTATGAGTAAGAAAGTTTTTTACAGTAAGGGTGGTGAGACACTGGTACAGGTTGCTTAGAGATATGGTGGGTGCCCCATCCCTGCAGACAGCCAAGGTCAGGCTGGATGGGCTCTGAGCACTGATGGAGCTGTGGGTGTCCCTGTTCAGTGCGGGGAGTGGAACCAGATGGCCTTTAAGGGTCCCTTACAACTCAAACCATTCCATGGTTCCATGATTTTGCAGCAAACTAAAGGTGTAGTTCAGCACTCAAGAGCTGGACCACAAACCCAACCTTCTCCTAGTTTGTTGTGTTTTTTCCCAAGAATAATTCACAGAAGACTGTATCTTTGTGCCCACACTCGCCCAGCAGTGTGCTCTTGTGGCCAAGAATGCCAATGGTGTCCTGGGGTGCATTAAAAAGTGTGTGGTCAGCAGGTTGAGGAAGGCAATCCTCCCCCTCTACTCTGCCCTGGGGAGGGCACACTTAGACTACTGTGTCCAGTTCTAGGCTCAGTTCAAAAAAGACAGGGGTCTTCTGGAAGGAGTCCAGTGCAGGGCCACAAAGATGATAAAGAGCATCTCTCATATGAGGAAAGGCTGAGTAACCTGGGTCTGTTCAGCCTGGGGAAAAGAAGACTGAGAAGGCATCTGATTAATTTTTGATAAATATCTGAAGGGAGGTAGGAGGCAAATGGATGAAGCCAGGCTCTTCTTGGTGGCATGTGGTGATAGGTCAAGGAGAAATGGCCTAGAACTTGAACTGTTCTGTACAAACATGCGGTAGAACTTCTTTACAGTCAGGGCGACAAAGCACTGGCACAGGCTGCCCAGAGAGGTGGTGGAGTCTCCTTCTCTGGAGATATTCAAGACTTGTCTGGATGCTGACCTGTGTGACCTATTGTAGGGAACTGCTTTAGCAGAGAGTTTGGATTCAGAGATCTCTTAAGGTCCCTTCCAACCCCTGTGATTCTGCAATTCTGTGATTCTGTGACTGCAGATGATACCAATCAGGTAGAAATCAGTTATTCAGCTGCCTTTCATTGGCTAGAAACTCCACAACAAGGCAACAGCTAAAGGTGTGAAGTAAAGTGGTTTCAGGAGTTTGCAAGGGAACTTAACCATCCTCTTAGTGCAGCTCTTAGCCTTCCATTTTCCTGCCTAAATTATTTTGTTAATGATCTTACCAGAGACACAAAAGAATAACAACAAGATCAATAATCCTCTTTCCTTTTAGTTATCTGAGTAAAAGGAGCTGGTCTGTTATCTCTGCACTTTGTCTTTTCAAAACAGAAGAGGAAAATAGTCATGCCTGGAGTTTGGTTCATATGCAGAAAGTCACGCTGCAAGTAACACATTGTGATCTTCAAGCCCCCACTGGAAATACTATTTTTGATCTTCCTTTGTTATATTGAAAAAAAAATGAATATTTATCCAAGGAATTATTAAGGCAGAAGAAAGCCTTCTGCTGCCCTGCCATGCTTTAGTGGAGGAGAAAAAGTAGAATAGCAAGAGCATCACTACCATGCAAGACAAGAGGGGAGGTTTGTGGCAGGGTCCCAGAGGAAGAGTTACTCAGCCCCACATCTAGGCTGAGTGCTGGGCTCCTGCATTGCCTCTGTGCAAAGACATGGATGTGACATAGATGTGCATGAGGTGAAACCTAAACCCTGAATTGAAGGCACTCCTGACAGGTAGGAGAAACTGTAGGTGTGAACCAGAGTAGGAGCTTGAGTTAAGGATTCCTCCAATGTATCTTGTGCTTTTTGCTTCTTCGGGAGTAAAGGCAGGGAGATAAAAATGGCTTTATTCTGTTTTGTTTTGTCTTTGTTTGCTACAGAAAATATTATGTCAGGACATCAGAAGGGCACAACTTGGAGAAAAGGTTCTGGAGAAAATGTAGGTTGTTTCCCAGGAAGAAGGCTGAAAGAAACAGGCTTTATTTGGAAGAAGGAAGACTGACCTTAGATATTAAAAGCTGGTCCACTCTAAGTGTGGAAAGAGACCTTTTTCAGGAAGGTCTGAAGGTCTTGAAAAAGAAATACATCAGTATGATTTCTTTTTCAAGGAGAGACTTTTTGACTTGAAGGGTGAACCTCGTGAGTCTAACAGGTCTCATGGCATGTTTCCACAAGTCCTGGCCACACGTGGTCACCTTTCTGTGGTTTAGTTCTGGTGTGTGGTGGGGAAGGTCTCCAAGAGCCACAGCTGTGTTGAAGAGTAAGTCAAACACATGTTGGGAGCAGACTGAGCTACTTCATCTACTACTTTCAGGTTAGATATTAGGAAAAATTCCCCAGAAAGAGCAGTGATGCACTGGCACAGCTGCCCAGGGAGGTGGTGGGGTCACCGTCCCTGGAGATGTTAAGGAACTGTGGAGATGTGGCACCGAGGGACGTGGTGGGGTTAGAATCATAGAATCATAGAATGGCCTGGGTTGAAAAGGACCACAATGACCATCTAGTTTCAACCCCCCTGCTATGTGCAGGGTCACCAACCAGCAGACCAGGCTGCCCAGAGCCACATCCAGCCTGGCCTTGAATGCCTCCAGGGATGGGGCATCCACAGCCTCCTTGGGCAACCTGTTCCAGTGCGTCACCACCCTCTGGGTGANCCGTAATAAAGGCTCTGAGAAAATACATGGTGTGTATCAGAAAAGATTTTTTAAAAGACCAGAAGAAGGCTACTGTAGCTAAGGATCAGAGCACAGGAGACTATTAAAAGCAACAAGTCTTTGTGTTCAAACAAGGCAAAAATAGAGAACGTGCATTCTCTTAAAAAGATAGAACAAGAAGATTTGAAGAATACCTTTCTAGCATCATGAACAAATTATTAATCCTTTTCCAAATATGACTGGGTTAGAAAGCACGTCAGGCAGCATGAAGAGCCATCAGAGGACTGAGGTTTACGGTGAGTAACTTCAGGTCTGCAGGATGCAGTGGATGCATGAAATAATGCTAAAGTAACTTGAATATGAAACTATTAGATTGGCAAATATGGTGCTGGACTTCTCACATCTCAGAGAATCATGGCATGGCTGAGATTGAAGGCACCTCAGGGTCCATTTGGTCCAATCCCCCCTGAGAAGGACCACCCTGAGCGGGGTGCCCAGGACCTTGTGAAACTGGGGACGAGTCCACATGGCTTTTGCAGGCTGGAGTCTTGCTTAACAGAACTGTCAGCTCTCTGCAGCACCAAATAGCATGCCAATCTGGTTGGTGTTGTCCTTGCAGCTTTTCAAAAGCCACTGCCAAAAGCTGCTGAGTGCAAGAGGCCATGGGCATGGTTATTATAGGAGATAAAATGTCTTTCACTGATTAGAGGATGAACAACAAAGTGTTTACACAAGATAGGGATGGCTAACAGGATTCTAGTGCTGGGACATGGACTACTGGACAAATCGGAAGTTACTCGACTATTTGCTGATGATCTGAGGATGTGCAAATGAAAACCATTTGCAGTAACCTCATAGCTCCAAGAGGGTGGGTGATAAAATGGCAGCTGAGGTTCAGTGCTGTCATGGCAAATTAAAGCACACGGGGAAAAGCAGCTCTGAAACTCTGACAAGTGCTGGTGCTGAGTGAGGTGCTGTCAGCAGAGATGTGATCTTAGAGCTGAGGCAGACAGGGCCATGAAAACATCAGAAAACCATTGCTCAGTCAGAAATATAAAGAGAAAACTTCTTTTCTCCTACAAATGATGAATTGAACGTTAGGAGCTGTTAGGAAGTGAAAAAGTAATAAAAGAGAACCCACTGTTTCACATTTGTAAGACCACATCTGGCGAAATGAATCCAGTTTTTGGTCTCCCCATCACAAAAATCATGTTGACAAACTGGAGTGAGTCCATTGGTGCCCTCAGTATTCCTAAAGAAATGGAGTACACAAAATATGAGGAAAGGTTGAAGGAATTGAGATTGCTCAATCTTAAGAAGACAAGGCTGCGTGGATTTTGTTGCCACCTTCAACTATCTTAATGGAAATGTTCAGAAGATTGAGCTGAAGTCTTTTTGTAGGTGCAGAGAGGAGGACGAGGTTCAAGTGCACACAGGCAGCAGCAAGGGAGGTTCTGGTTAGACACATGGAAAAAGAATCCTCACTATAAAGAAATGGAACACTGAACGGACAAAGGAATTGCCATCCATGGGGATACCCAAAGCCCAGATGAACAAAGGCTGTGAGCAACCTGGGCTAATCTGGCCCTCCTTTAAGGATAGGATTTGAGCAGAGACCTCCAAAGATCCCTCCATAACAAATCTTCTCATCACTCCAGGGCTGCATTGCACCTCTGTAGGTCATGGCCATGCAGGTGGCAACCATGTTCATGGCAGGGGATTGGAACTAGATGATCTATAAGTCCCTTCCAACCCAAGCCATACTATGATTCTATGGCACCCTCACATCTTGTAGAACATATGCTTATAGGAAAAAAAAGAAAAACTCTACCACCATTTTCTAGTGGGCTCATTCAGAAAAGATCACTCAGCAGACTGGGTTCCCCTGCTAAGGCTACACCTATGCAAGGCTTGGCCTAGCCTAAAATTTTCTTTAGGGTGCTATGTAGGGGAAACAGTGAGCCCAGTCCTTCCTATGGCCTTGAATGCTGCTTCCATGTGTTGGCACATCTCTTGCCTGGTGACATGTTCCTATAGGTGAAGTAAAAGTGCTCAAGGTGGAAGCTGTTGGCAGAGAAAGAGAAAAGCTGCTGCCAGGGCCTCTGAGCCTCACGGTTCTGAAAGCTCCTCTCTTCCCCATCTGCCTTTCTAACCAGCAGAGCACTGCTGCTCTGTATTTAATTCTGGCAGGTTGTGAAGGGCAAATGGGGGAGAAGCAGTGGGTCTTGCACCAATTATCATTCTATCCAGTGGCAAGCTATACTTTACTTTGGGGAAAGATGACTAGATGCACACTTTTGTGACATCAAGTTAGATCTTGGGATGTTGAAAATAATAGGAAAAATGCATTTCCCGTTAACTTCTCTAGGAGCAGCTTGCACATTTCTGAAAGCAGATGGCATGATGTATATTAAATTATCACTTATGTCGGGGGGCTTATTTTAAGGATGGAAGTGTCGTCTCTTGGTATTTGTGCCAGAACTGCTCATCCCCAAATGAGGGTTTTTGCATTCCTCCAGCTATCCTGGAAAATACTTGAAGGAACACACCCTCCCAAAGACAGGTTAAAACTGTACCATCATCTTCTTGTTTTGCACATTCTAGTGGAAAGGGAAAGCCATTTTTAAAACCCACTTTAAAAAAGAAGGGTCCAAACTTGCATGAACTGAAACAAAAGCAAATTGCAGATTTCATTGTAAGTCTCCTCCACGGAGCTGAAGGGTTGCACTGACAAAAATAACATGAATAAGTGGTGCAAAGACGCCTTGTAAAGAAGTCTAAAGCAAATGTTGAGCCATCAACAATATTTATAACCTCTCACACTCGGAATAGAAGATACCAAGGGACTGCAATTACAGAGATATGACAAATGTTGCATTTTTAATGACTCCAGCTGTAGGACCCTTCATCGTCTGAGAACAATGCTGCTGGGAGTCAGAACCTCAGTTTAATCCATGTACATTGGTCCTATCTTATGCACCGTCCAGCTTTTCCATAAGAAGTATTGCTGTTGACCACCTACAGAGTTATATTCAGTTTTGCAGATATCTAAGTTCCATTTTTCACCTTGTTTTGCTCCTCTCCATAGTCTAGGCTCATAATAGACTACTCTTCTGTCTCACTTGCAATGCTTTGCACTCATTCTGATGCCTTATGCCACACAATTGACGAAACACACTCTTCTGTGAATGAACTGTACTTTAATCCTCTTCACACCACTATTTCTAAATTAGTCTAGTAATTCTATCCGCTCACCATGTAAAACTCCAGCTGAAAATCAGCTCCTGCACGGGGCTCATTATGGGTTTGAGATATTCTGTCTCATTTGGAATATAAGCCCCTGGGGGCAGGAGAGGTGACCAAGTTCCACTGATTGCCCTAGGACTGAAACATGTAGAGAACCGACAGAATTTCAATGCCTCAGTATGTTTGGAGATCTGTACCTGTGCCTTCCTGCACGTGCTGCAAAGCAATATGCTGCGTAGCGATTTCAGTTAACAAATGGAATCTAAAGTCAGTACCTGGTGTATAATAGTTTAGTAGGTGGTCTGATCTATTTTACATATGCCATTAACTTATTTCCCTCCAAAAATAATATTACCTAGTACTTAATTTCTCTTTCAAGAGTCCAGGTGCCCTCAGAGAATGTCCTGATATTGTGGTTGCATTTAAGGTGCGTCTTAAACCACTGTATTATGATTTCTCCAATCTCAAACATAGGACCTGTCCCCTTCTCAGTACCTGAGAGCAGTTTGCCAAGCAATGACAGGCTGTGCTGTGCATCTATTCCCAGAAGAGCTTTCCGTGTTGCAATTCATTAATCACTGTTATTCCTGGATGAAGAAGCAAAATAAGATATCTGTGGCCAAAACAGCGAAAACTTCTCATCACCTTTAATGAAGCACCGGTTTAATCTTACTTTCACGTGCTTTGCCTATGCAAGTCTATGAGAAAGCAGCTCACGTTCCCGACCTGCTGCAGTGGAGGCAGGAGCCCAGCAGAGGGCTCAGGAAGCAGCCACCAGCCCCGGGAAGCATCAGCATCCCTGGGAAGGTGCTGGGCAGGCGAGGCAGGGCCCGAGGGAAGAGCTCATCTGTTCAATCATATTCACCGTGCTCCTTAAAACACCTCATACGGAATTAGCAAATAAACAAGCAGTCCGGACACCATCAGCTTTTATTACCGTGGATAGTGTCACACATGTATTTTTAATCTTTGCCTGGGTATTTCTTACTAACTTTATTAATAAGAGGGAATGCTGCTGCACAGTAATATATGATTGCACTTAAAGCTTATGAAGCTCCCCTTTGGTTTTATAGTATCAGCACAGCGGGCTGCACTGAGCACCACATGAAAGCATTTATAAAAAGCTTATTACAGCATATAGCACGGGAGCCCCTTTTTAAAGCTCTGTATGGGAAACCAGCACTATTCAATGCGATTATTGCCTTTAGCAAGGCCGTGTAAACAACTCTGTCATTTGTTTTTATAAAGTCATCAGTGCCACTGCATACAAACCAGCACCAGCTGACAAAGCCAAGGAATCTATGAGACGCTGTGCAAAGCATTTAGAGCACATCACCAGCCCGTGTTGACGTTGCAGAGGTCTCTGAGCATTTCTGAGGGACTGCATCTCGTGAATGTGATATCAGTGCATCAGCTCCAACCTTCCACTGGCAGGATTTTCCACCTAAAAAACTTAATCGATTCCATTAGCTTCGTTATTATTATTTTTTAATTGCATGGCTTTAACTTCAGATGAAAACAACCACAAAGAGAGACACGATATTTAGATTAAGTGTTTTTCCATGCATATAAGCAAAGCAGGCTGCCAACAACACACGCCAATAATACATTTTCTGCTATCAAATCTATTACAAGGCATCCAGATAGGAAAAAATGCCCTTGCTTTATTGGTTAGAGAAGTGATGTTTTTATAGATTTCAGAGATATTCGGTGTTATCTGCAGAATTTAAGTGGGTCTTCCTTGTTGTGGAAGATTACAAAGGAAATCCAGTTATACACCATTTGTCTGCATTTGCAAGGCAGATATCACATGGTAGCTGGAACAGAGCAGCTGCAAGGTTACTCTGAAGCAGAGGGACAGGTTACAAGTTAGCACTGTGTGGCTTCTTCACTATGACTGCTTGAAACGAACAGAAGACCTCAATACACTTTAGCCACTTGTATGGATTTATGTGAGCGGACTTAAGACTCTTCCGTGACTTGGAAGAACTTAGACAAGACAAAGAGATCAGCAGGTATGAATTCGTGGTTCAGGAAGAAAATGCCTTAAGAGGGAAGAAAGTTCTGGAGAACTATGAAATCAACAAGGAAAATTGGGAGTGAGGAATGAAAGAGAGAGGTTGTGATGGGAGATACGAAGCATATTGTGCTAAAACTGTTATTTTTGTTTGGAATGGCAAGTCAGTGCAGAAAATGAGTACAGTTTTTACAGAACTGAAGCTTGCTGTGAAATTCTGCAGTTTTTCTAGGTAAATAAAAGGAAAAAAACATATCTAATTCTGGTTATCAAAAGATATCTGTTCCAAGCTATTCAACAGGGCACCTTCTGCTGTGAACTAGAAGAAATAAACTTGAGTCCAGCCTATCTGCTTTCCTCTGCTATTCTAAGGGATGAATTACGTTCTGGAGATACTGATCTTCCTTCCTTCGGTATGGATGATACTCAGAAGCTCAGTTTGGATGAGATGTCAGAGCCAAGGTTGGGTGATATCAGTCCCACCCAAAGCTGTTTTTTTTCCTGTTCTCACCTGCACCACTTTATTTCCATCCATGAAGACAACCCTGCATAACTAGCATTCAAGGGGACAGAAACACAGAAATTCCAAAGAGAAAGATGCAGAGGATATTCATTGAAAAACCTATCAACAATTTGATTTTACCAAGGGAAGGGCCATTGAAATCTAAACTGATGTGTGCAGCACAGCCCACTGAACCTACTGAGTAATTTGTCCTCTCAGACTAGAAACTGGAATTGACCTGCAGAGTACTTTGTACCACAGCTGGAAATTGTGATTAAAAAACCCCAGGGCTGAGCCTCAGCTGCTGGTAACTGCTTTTAAGCCCAGCACATTTATAGAGCTGAGCGAAGCCACACCACCCAAGAAGACATCTGTAAACTGGCCAGCTGCTAACTCCTGGTTATTGGGAGAGCTCTAAGCCTGATTCACATAGAAACGTTGATGGACAGACCAAAAATGCTTGTCTGCATCACCCTGGCTTGTTTCAACAACCAGCTGTAAAGATGCATCCTGAACCTTCACTGAAAGGGAGAACCAAGGCTTATGCACGCTGATAGGAAGGACAACTTGCAGATAGCATGCTTGCTTCATTAGCTTTCTTACATAATTGCTACAGTGAAATGGAAAACCAAAGAACCACCAGTGTAAGCACCCTGCTGGTATCCTGCAGTTCTGCCTTCTCCCTGGCATGCACGGTGCTCTATTAAATTGTCCCCTTCAATATTCTTCTGTAAATCCCCAATCACTGCACTGCTCTGTACAGTGCTGATGGCTCTTCTACATCAGTTCCATTTTTAGTGTAATTTATGTAGCTGAATCTGTATCCAAACCCTCATCTAGATCACAAATGGAAGGCACGTGAATGACTGATTAATCTTCCCTCCTCTCTCTAGAAACCGTTCCATGTAGATTGCTTTACTGTATTATTGTCTTCACTGTCCTTCTGGGTAACAGATACAGCTGCTGATACAGGAATTCAGGTTTGTTGCTTCCAAAAAGAACTGCGGTACTTCAAATCTCTAGTTCCTGTGATTGAAAATCCTCCTGAGAAGCAGATCGTGCCTTTTTGCTAAAAGTGAGGAAGCAGCAGGTTTGTCCTGATGAAAATATGTTCATTTTCAGAGATCTTGTTACCTAACTGGTCACAACACATGACTGCAATGAGGCAGCCTTCACAGGGCTGGCGTGTTTACAGCGATGTCATGTAGGCATCAGTTCTGAGCTCCATTATTTGACATTCCTAACAATTATAGAGAGGAATACTGACAGTAATTTCCAGCTGCTAGCAGCTGACCCAAAAACCGCAGGAGTGGTAGTAACAAAGACCATCAGAAATTGGTACAAGGCTATCCTAGTCATTTAAAGGAGGCCAAGGAAAGACATAGAAGATAATTTCCTGTATATTTGCCATAATCTGTGTATTACTATACATTGGTAATAAATTCCTGAAGAGCCCTTGGGAATGCCAGCAGCAGACCTCCAGGGCTGCAAGGCTAATACTGGCTGCCCTTGGACATATGAACACGAAACCAAGCAGGAATCAGGAAACCATATTAGATCTGTACTTGCTTTGTTGTGACCAGTACCAGAATGCTGCACTAATTCTTCATATCTTCATCAGACTGGGCAGTTAAATAAATAATTAAATAAGGAAATATGTCAACTAAAAACCTGGAGAGGGTTCAAAGAAGGGCAATGACAATAGCTGCAGAATTAGAAAACAAGAAATCTCTTCATGCAAGGAAAGATAAGCTACGATTCAAAGGAAGCTGAACTAAAGTGCGTGTTTCTAACAGCAATTAAGCACTGAATAATCCACCAAAGCCCACGGAGGAGCCTCTATTGCTACATGTTTTAAAATCAAAAACTGAAAACCAAAACAGTGCTCTTCCAGAAGATGCACACTGCAACAGAAACCTGGCTTTACAGCCAGTGTCATTACCATGAGACAGTCACATGGTGGGGGGTGGATAGTCACAGGGGCTTTACTGGTTGCAAAACAAGGCAGATTTTGCTACATTGGAGAAACAATCATCCAGAAAGGTGAGCAAATCCTGCTCTAAAGGCAAGCACTATACACAGTAAATGTCATCCTAAAAAATGGAATGACTGGGAATCTGTGCATAGCCCTGCCTGGAAGGACACAGGTAGGTTCACATCCCTTTTCTTCCTGTTTTCTCCTTTGCACCTTTGTCCTCCTTCACACTGATTTCCTGAAGGCCTTCAGCACACACTGTAAAATGGTTGCACTAGGAATACTGTGATTATTACATGGGAATCCAAGCAACAATGAAAGCAGGCACTTTAATGTGATTTTTTTTTTTATATATACTTCTTAATTCAATTCATCTGTTGGCAGATATGAAGTCCACGATTCAACATGAAGCACAGTATATTATCAATGCAAAGATAATCGGGTTCTGCTGCTCTCTTGGACAGGCAAATTCTTGGTATGAAAACTTTAAAAATCTACGGTGTGATCTTTAGACTCTTCCTTCTCAGCCTCAAGAATGAGAAAAGGGGACAGTTCACACTTTCCTGAAATACAAAGGAGATTTAATGAATTAAAGAAGTATTCTGCTTCCGTGGAGTGAAGAAGCACTTCTGTAAACCAGCAGTTTTTATTTGTTAAGTGGCATCATGGCTTATTACTATTTAATACTTAGGATCCAGCTCCGAAGCAGGAACACAGTGTGTGAAGTGCCATACAAACACAGAATGAAAGACTGTTTCCTGCCCTTAATAGCTGTAATCGAAATGCTTCAGCAGCCCCGCTATCTGTCACTGCTCTAACCACTGTTTTGGAGTCCCAGTGTCAATCCTTTAGCGCCCTGCTCAGCTGTTGTCAGCTTCACAAATGAAGCAGCTGAATGCAATGGGTGACAAAGCAGTTTTACCTGTAACAAAGAACACCTCTGATTTAAGAGACATAATTTAAATACATGCAGGCAGCATATACAGCATGGAAGATCACTGGGAACACTGAGCAGAGCGGATGCTGGCTTTTCAGAGCGCATAAGGGCCCTGAAAGGTCTCAGCCACTTCATCTGCAGACTGAATTGCCCAAACAGAAGTCTGTTTTTCTGTCCTTCACCTCTGATTGACCTCGATTCATGCAAGGAAGATGGCAATGAAAATGGAACCACTCACAACGAGGCAGCAGGAGCGCTCACAGTAAAAGATTCAGGTTGGGCATTCACAATTTCATCGACAGACACATTAACTCTTACAGTAAAAACTGCACTGCTGTCCATCGTAACATTAACCACCGAATCTTTTTGAGATGCATGTCCTTGGCAGAGAGTGAGGTGAGTACAGAAATATATGGAGAAATGGAAAAAAATGGAGACAAACAAGGAGGAAGAGAATTATTTGCTACCAGTCCAGTGGATGTCATCATTTTTAGTGGTTTCTAAGAGTTGGGAACCATCAGTATAGGTGATGCTATATAAGAGAATATGTTTTAAATGGAATTCATGTTTCTTCACTGAGCATTTCCAATTCTTTGGAACGTATACCATTGAAATATCAGTTATCCACCACATGCATCTCTATGTTTACTTCTTTAATGGACTTCCTTTAAGCTATTGCAGATTCTTAAGATATCACCTGAGGTCCTCTCTGGTCCTATTTCTCAATGATTCTAACTGAATAGAAATATATATATAAAACCTCAAATGGACTGCAAGCACAGGACTACTTGTGCTCAAACAGGATACTGTT
Organism: Pavo muticus; assembly: GCA_016647715.1. Classification (NCBI taxonomy): domain Eukaryota; kingdom Metazoa; phylum Chordata; class Aves; order Galliformes; family Phasianidae; genus Pavo; species Pavo muticus. Next base: position 975,943 of record JACDJE010000306.1, read on the forward strand.
TCATGTACAGGAACTCTAGGATACCTGCCTTAGGTTGGACTAGATGATCTCCAGAACTCCCTTCCAACCCCTACAATTCTGTTATTCTGTGAAGAACAGTGAATCTGAAGGCAGAGATGGGACAGCTCATTTCTCAGGTCCCCATCTGAGATTTGAATAGGATGGGAAGCCTGGCTCCTACAACATGGATTTTCTGCTTCTCCAGATTCTTTTGGGAGCGTCTAGGAATTCTCAATAGCACTGTAAATATCCACACCCAGCATCTCTATAAAGCTGATTAAATTCTGTGTCTCAAGAGCATCACATTCCTGTTTGACTGGGAGGTGAATGGCACTTCATTCTTTTGACACGGTACATTTTTGAGAGAATTATCTGGTCTCCCTGTTAGACTTGACTGTCATTTTATCATATTCTTTTCTACTCAGGCAACAATCCAACTTCTTTACAACCCTCCATATGAATTTTGCATTGAATTACTCTCATTTCCTTCCTATAATGCCTTTGCTTCACATTTGTGCATTATCTTTTCCCTTATTCTGAAATTCACAGTGCAAGGCATCTGTCTAGTTCACAAACTTTCTTTGCAGTCAGCAGTTTTGGTACAAACTTCCCTTCTCCTGACCATGACTTTACAAACAATTCTCTGCAAAACAAAACACCAGTGTTCCAGCTTCTGTGTCCTCCCCCTTAGGAAATGTACTGCTTGTTGTTGTACATAAAATACACATTATGGGTATTACTCTCTAAAAGATGATGGGTACTTTCTGCAAGTTTTTATACTCCATTCACTTCTTGTTCCTGTGTTTTTATTGCAAACATACACATAGACACTGGTATTGGAAGATTTGTTAGCACGTATTCTATATACACATAAAAAAAAACAACATGAAATCACGCAAGTTTGGCATAGAATCCTACAGATTGGAAAAGACAATAAAAATAAATTGCCCAATCATCATGATGCAGTGTGTTGCATAAACATGACATAGTGGACTGCTGCAAAGAGCAGCAGAGTCCAGGGGAAAAAAAAAAAAGCATTATAAAACATACTGCTGTACAAAGAACATGTGTAGCACATCTTGCTAAATGTCTATGCCCCTCTCAACCTTCTCATACCCAACTGGGGGCTTAGACAGAAAGCCAAAGGGCTGATATGTCATGTGTACATACCCCGAGAGGGCCATGAAGATGAAAATCCTTCCTGAGGTGTACTGGTGGATGGCAAGCTGGACATGAAGCCCAGAAAGCCAATTGTATTCTGGGCTGCATTGGAAGCAGTGTGGCCAGTGGGGCAAGGGGAGCTGTAAGAAAGGGACAGAATCTGTAGGATCTGGTGATCTGGTGTGACAGGACAAGGGGAAATGGTTTCAAACTGAAAAAAGGGAGATCTAAACTGGATTTAAGGAAGAAATTTTTTACAATATGGGCAGTGAGACACTGGCACAGGTTGACAGAGAAGCAGTGGTGCCCCATCCCTGCAGACAGCCAAGGTCAATGCCGGAAGGGGCTCTGAGCACTGATGGAGCTGTGGGTGTCCCTGTTCGGTGCAGACAGTGGGACAGATGGCCTTGACGGGTCCCTTCCAACTCAAACCATCCTATGGTTCTATGATGAAAAGAAACAACTGTGTATGAGTGTACGAGGGAGCAAGAAGCACACCACACAGGTGCTCGGAGCTCCGAGAGACAAAGTTCCGCAGGCAGAGCTGAGGGGAGGCCTGGTTTAGGGTGGAAGCGTGGCGAAGCAATGCAGATACACCCACAGCGAAGGGTACTCATGGCGCACAGGCCCGGAGGAACGCACAGGGAGCAGCGCAGGGCACGCAGCACACGAGGGCCGCTCGCCAGGGGGCGGGCCTCGCACCTCGCCGCCTCACGCCCGCCCCCCCCGCCGCCCGCCGGTCCCAACGGCCGCCGCGCGCCGCTCACCCTTCGCCTCCCTTCCCCGCCCTCAGAGGGCGATGCTAATAGCGCCACGGCGCCTCCTCCGGCTCTGCAGCTCCACCTTCAGGATGGGCGACTCGGCCTCCAGGCTGCCGCGGAAGGAAGAGGCGCTCCCCGGCAGGAGCCAGCGCGTTCCGGTAGCAGGTAAGGACCGGCCCGGCCACCCCCTCCCCCTCGCCCGCCCCTGAGGAAAGCGAACCCCGAGACCCACGGCGGCCCTGCTCTGCCCGCCTCCGTCTCCGCCGCCGCGCATGCGCACGAGGGCAGCGGCGCAGGCGGGGTGGGGCGCAGCGCGGTGGGCGGGAGGGGGAACATGGCGGCTTCCACCTCGCCGTGTGAATCCTGATGGCTCGTTTAAAAATGTTATAGTATCACCCAAGCGTAGCGTGAAGGATCTAATCCAAGTGTATGGGAAGTTCTTAGAAAAAGTGGTTCTTTCAGTGACTACTCTATTTCTCCCTTCAGTTTGAGTAAACGTGAGCTTTTAAGTACATAAGGTAGCAACCTTGAATTAAGCAACTAATCCTACCTTCTGTCAGGCAGCCTAGCATGGAAAGCATTGCAAAATGACCACCATTGCTGTTCAATAGCAATTAGAGCAGAACCAGTATGCCCCAGTGTGTGTTTAGAATGAGAGACAATGGCCTCATGTTGTGCCAGGGAAGGTTCAGGTTGGATGTTAGGAAACATTTCTCCTCAGGAGTGGTGATGCCTTGGGATGGTCTGTACTGGTGGGATCACCATCCCTGGAGGTGCTGCAGAACGGTGGGGATGTGGCACTGAGGGATAATCCAATATTTGAAGGGAGCATATAACCATGAGTGGGAATGGCTGTTTACGAGGGTAGATAGTGATAGGACAAGGGGGAATCGTTTTAAAGTGAGACAGGGGAGGTTTAGGTTAGATCTTAGGAGGAAGTTTTTCACACAGAGGGTGGTGACGCACTGGAACAGGTTGCCCAAGGAGGTTGTGGATGCCCCATCACTGGAGGTGTTCAAGGCCAGGCTGGATGTGGCTCTGGGCAGCCTGGTCTGGTGGTTGGCGACCCTGCACATAGCAGGGGGGTTGAAACCAGGTGATCATTGTGGTTCTTTTCAACCCAGGCCAGTCTACAATTCTGTGATTCTATGATGACGTGGGCAGATGATGTGGGCAGTGGGCAGAACTGGACGCGGTATTTCAGGTCTGGCCTCCCCAGGGCGGAGTAGAGGAGGATCACCTCCCCTGACCTGCTGGACACGCTCTTTTTAATGCACCTGAATGTTATTGGAAGGGAGCTCCAGCCCAGCTCCCATTCTGGTGCTGCTTTATCTTCTTTATTGTGAGCTTCCTTGTACCCAGTGTGAGCCTTGTAAGGCACTGTTAGTGGCTGCTTCCCTTTCCAATACTGCCTGGTGTTGCTGAGAGGGGTTTGTTGAGCTGTCATTTTCACGCCCTATTCAGCTACTGTAAGATTGACCTTTAGTTCTCCCTCCACCTGCAGAAACGTATGCTGTAGGCTGCTGACCATCTTGGCCGTTGACATTGCAGACCACTGCACCTTATAACGCAGCCCGCTGCACAGTTTGCTTTATTTGCAATGAGTGTACATTACTGCTTTCTTTTTAACCTGACACCCAGTACAATCCCAGATCCTTTCCAGCAGGGCAGAGTTTATCTTGCAGCAGTGCAGAGCCTTTGCTTCTCCTTGTTGACCTTTGTGAAGTTTCTGTTGGCACAGGCCTGAAATCTTTCAAGGTCCCCTTGTACTGAAGATCTGCTGTTTGACATGTCCAGTCTCATCTTCAATTTAGCATCATTCTCAGACTTGCTGAGCATGTTTTCTGTCACATCGCTCATGTTCTTGTTTAAGATATTGAATGATATTGGCCCCAGCACGAGCCCCTGGGGTAACCTGCTACACACAAGACATCAAGCTATTGATCACTGCCTTTTGATTTTGGTGATCCTGCCAGTTTTTGATGCGTTTAGTGTCAAGTGGACTGTTCTTCCAGCCTGTGCTTTCACAGCTTCCAAATGCTTATATTGTAAGAGATGGTGTCAGAAGCCCTGCTAAAGTCAACATGTCATCCGCAGCTTTACCCTAATCTGCATAGCCAGTCCTTTAATTGTAAAAGGCAACCTGTCTGGTCAAGCATGATTTGTCCTGGGTTGAGTTTTCACCAGATGAGGTTTTTCTTTCTGGTCTAGAGGGATGCTGGTCTAGCAGGAGGTGTCCCTGCCTATAGCAGGGGGTTGGAACTAGATGATTTTAAAGATCCCTTCCAACCCAAACCATTCTATGATTCTGTGATTCTTCCATGGGCAGCCTCCTGCACCATGTTAATTGTATTGCACCCAACTGCACATCTTGGAAGTCACATTTAATCTAGCTGTAGGAATATGTGACTGTATGTGGTTGGTTGTGATTCAAAGGGCTCAGTCTGCAGAAATCAGGGAAAGTTGGGTGAAATACCCTGCTGTGAGTTGAATACAGTGCAGACAGTAGTAAGCTTCACTTACTCTTTCTGTAATTTAGTTAGATCTGTCTGATATTCAACAACTTCCATAATCTGGGACTGGTGTGTTAATTTCCTTGCAGTAGAGCTGCTGCATTCATATTTGGAAATTCTTTCATATGATCTCTATCTAGTAGTGCAATGAGATATCATGTTGTGTAGTAAAATCACATACTATCTGTTGCTTTTTACCTTTCCAGTAGAACTCTAGTTGTCGGAATTAATTTTAGTTGCAATATTGATAAAATCTTGCTATGTTTTTGTGAGTGTGTGAATATATATTGCTTACACTATTTAATTGGCTGTCTATTTATGGTAGTGGTAGGAGCACTATTCAAGGAGCCCCGGTGATGTAGAGGAAACCACCTGTGTGAGGCATTGTGTAATTTTGTATATATTTATATATATATATATACACATACACACACACTCTTAGTTGTTTTTCCTCAGTTGAGATAGCAGAATATTGTTAATTAGAAGGAATAGTTCGTCCCACTGATCTCAATGAGCAGTGCCAGGAAATAGCTTAGGTCACGGTGTGTACATCTGTACTGAGATAACTCTTCTGAAGCAATAAAGGTAAAACCCGTGAGTAGACAGTCTTACAATTATTTAGAGCTATTAAAAATCATATATGTGTGTGTATATATATATTTGTAGATTAACAGAGTAATCATTGCAAACTTGGAGGAGGTCACTGCAAATTTCTGTCTGACCTTCCATATAAAAAAGAGCACAACATTTCCATGAATTAATTCTTGCTTGAATCAGCTTGTTCTCTTTAGAGAAAACACTGATTAAAAATGCCCTTTGACAGAGAGCCCTCTGCAGAATTTCACAATTTTTTCCAGTGTTACATAACTTCCTCCATTAAAATACCTCCTATTTTGAATCACTTTGCTGTGTTTGAACTTCCAGCCCTTGACGCTTGATACAGCTTTTTTTTTCATCAAGGTGAGAAGTGTGACAGCACGTGTTTTCAGCTTTTCATCAAATATATTTAGATGGTAATTGTGCATTCACCTCTTTTTAAAGAAGCAAAGACTTAATCAGACATAAAGCAAACGAAGTGAACTGTTTTATTCTGTCAACAGAAAGCATGTTTTTCAGTCCTTCATTTGTTCTTGTTTCTTTTTCTTAAACTGTCATCACTTAGTTGTCATCTTCCTTAACGTGTCGCTATCAGTAGTGACATAGGATTTTATTAGTGACAGTGTTAGTGTCACCTGCAGTCCTGTGCCTACTCAGTGTTTTCCTGTTTGTATATCATACAATCATAGAATGGCCTGGGTTGGAAGGGACCTCATGGATCATGAAGCTCCAATCCCCCTGCCTCATGCAGGGCCACCAACCTCCCCATTTAATACTAGACCAGGCTGCCCAGGGCCCCATCCAGCCTGGCCTTGAACACCTCCAGGGATGGACGGGGCATCCACAGCCTCTCTGGGCAGCTGTTCCAGCACCTCACCACTCTCATAGTAAAGAACTTCCCCCTGATATCCAACCTAAATCCTCCCTCCTTCAACTTCAAACCATTTCACCTTGTCCTGCTATCATCTACACTTGTAAAGAGGTGACTCCCCTCCTGTTTATACGCTCCCTTTATGTACTGGAAGGCTGCAATTAGGTCACCCCGCAGCCTTCTCTTCTTCAGGCTGAACAAGCCCAGCTCCCTCAGCCTGTCTTCGTAGCGTGGGGTTCTAGTCTCATCCTCTTTGTTTTGTATTAGCTTTGTATTCAGATTTAGCAGTAAGATTTCAGTTTTAGCTCCCTTGCCATTGCTAAATGTGTGATCTCTGAGTGAAAGGGTGGCTGTGCCTAGTCTGAGTTGGGCTAGAACATGGTCCTCAGGTGGGTCTCGATGCGTGTACAGAACTGATGGGAGGGAGTAGAGAAGGTACAGCGAGACATCTCACTGGTTTCATGTGGAGGGACAAGAGGCAACAGGCACAAGCTGAAATGCACAGAGCTCCATACAAACAGAGGAGGAAAACTTTAATGTTTGAATTTTCCCCAGGCTGAACAGAGATAGGTCAGTTTTTTCTAAACTTCCTGGATGATGTACTGAAGTTTGACAACAGAGATCCTTTTCTCTTCCTTCAGAGACACGTTTCTTTGCATTAATTTATGCACAACATGGACACACATTTGATGTGAACAGCTTTGCTCTTTCCCATCTGTCCCCTGGCTCTGGAAGTAGCACGTCATTTTCACAGGATTCAGACAGATTGGATTCCACCTCAGTGGAACCTATGTGCGTGAAGAATAACATATCTTATATTCTTACAGGGAGTTTATTTCACAAGAGTTATTTAAAAGAGATGATAAGTCCCATTAGGACCTGTTTAGTTGATTTCTAATGGTGCATTTGGTGCTTTATAGCAGCATACATCTATCATAGAATCATAGAATCACAGAATCATAGAATGGCCTGGGTTGAAAACGACTACAGTGACCATCTAGTTACAACCTGCCTGCTATGTGCAGGGTCGCCAACCACCAGACCAGGCTGCCCAGAGCCACATACAGCCTGGTCTTGAATGCCTCCAGAGATGGGGCATCCACAACCTCCTTGGGCAACCTGTTCCAGTGTGCTACCATCCCTGCTGAAACCAGGACGCTGTCCTTTGCTATTTCTCAATGAATACATCACGGCAATCTCCTTGTTTTTGTGCCCTGTTTGTGCTGCCCAGCATTAGGGCAAAATCTGCCACCTTATGTTTATTTTGTGCCTAAATACATATGCGGTGTTAGTTTGAGAAGTTTTAAATAGATCTTCCCTGATGTTCTGAGAGTTTACTGAGTTGTTTCAGACACACAAGGCTCTGCAATGGAATTGCACACTCAAATGTCAACGTAGTGTTTTCCAGGCCACTTTTCAATAAACATAGGGAAGAAAGAGAAAAACGTTAGATATTATTTCCTTTCATGAATTAAAAAAATTCATTAAGCCTGGGCAAATCTGAAACCTTGTGGACGTGAATTTAATATCACTGTACAAAAGGTCTAAAATAGAGATAGTTGAGTGAGGCTGTGCTTCAGAACAGAGCTTACAGGGGAATGCAGTTTTTCTGAAGGTTTGGGAGTAGTTTTGTGAAGTTCTGAGCACTTTACCTGACAGAGTATTTTAGATGAAGAATCAATGGGTTAGCCATTTTTACTTAAGTTTATATGGAATGTGGGTTAAAAAATGAGGTATGACTTCAATTAAGTATAGTACAGGAACAGGTTGAATAGCACTGTCATATGTGCTCTAGCATTCCTCAAATTTCAATTTACCTTTCTAATTCAGAAGGGTTAATTACTTACTCTCTCATTCTAAGAAATGGTCTTTGCCTCAAATATGCTCAAGCCATCCATTTCCATAAATTATTAAATTTCATTACAATTTCATGGGGTATGCAGAGATTTAAATCAGAAAAGATGTAAAACAGAGTATGTTTCTTTGGGGAAGCACCTCGTTTCCAGTGTCTGTTTACTATCTCAGTGTCCGTTTACTATTTCAAGGCCAGGCTGGATGGGGCTGTGAGCAACCTGGTCTAGAGGGAGGTGTCCCTGCTTATAGCAGGGGTTGGAACTGGGTGATCTTAAAAGTCCCTTCCAACCCAAACCACTGTGACTCTGTCTAAAAGACAGGTTCTGAAATTCAAATTTCCACATCTTTATAGGTTGGTATGAGATGAATTTGCTTGGAAATCCCATCTGTAATAACATGCCATGGCTTTTACTCTTGCTCTCTCTTTGTTTTGGTCTTTTTTTTCTCTTTGTTGGGTATTTGTATCTAAACACTAAACAGCTTGTTTGCAGGCCAAGCGTACAACTATCAATATTGTACTGTCATTTGAAAAACAGGAATTACTTTTGAACCACCCATTACATTTGCATTTTGGAAGGTGTTGCAAGGAGAAGCAAAGGTTAAGGCAGTCTAAAGGGATTTTGTTGTTGTTGTTTGCGTGTGCCTTTTGCTCTTGACAGCTGGAAAACAACAACAAAAAGAAGTTAGTATGCACACACAAAGCTTGATGGATTAAAAGCATACGAGAAGTACGTTTGTAGAGCTGCACATCCAGCTGTCAAATGCTGCTCCCAAGGTAACATCGTTCTGATGAAAAAACCCAGTGCTCCCTTATCACCTCTAACTACACCGCAGCATAAAGGGCCACGTCACTCATCACTAAGCCCTCTCAAAAAGGAAAAAAAAAAAAGAAATAATAATGAACAAATGCCTGGCTGAGTCCCTGGAGCACCTCGCCGACTACTTAGCATGCCTCTCACAGTGGGATGCACGGCGGCGCGATGCACCAAGCTGCACCCCCAGGACCGTGATGGGGCTGGCACGTGGGAAGGATCCCTGGGGTTTCTCTGGCAACAGCACAGGTTGCTGGGAAACGGAATTACCTAAATGGCAGAAACTTCACCCAACTGGCAGCCTCTTGAATGGAAATAGGGCTTGAAGGAGACTCCTCTTGCTGATACCGTAATTTCCCTCTCTGGTATGGAAAATGAATCCAGAGGTTCTTTATCCAGAGGATTAGGAATGGATGCTGCTCTGAAAATTCATTCGAAGTTGCATAATAAAGAGGATAATTATCTGCAGGAAGAGGTAGCAATGTGGTGCACTGGGTTCAGCAGCTTCTTGTTGCTGCAGTTTTGAAAAGGGACATAATGTATAGATTCACCAAATTTGCATTGCTAAATAAACCGGTGGGAAGCTCAAGGCTTGTATTTACATGGGTTATTTTTTTTCACGAGAGAATATTTCATATTATTTTGTGTGAAGTCTGGGATACATTGAACTCCTTTGGCTGATTGTGGTCGTTCTATCTGCAGTATGGTTTCTGCATGAATGTCGTTGACCTGACATTTAAGTTATGCTGCAATTTCAACCCATAAAAAAGGAGAGTTGTGAGAATTGTCCCACTTTTTTGACATGCCTTTGTGCTACTATTTCAAACCTCGTGAGCTTAGATGCTAAGCAGATATGGGGATGTTAGCATATATAGGTTTTAAATGATGGGTTGTTGCAGCTATTCACATACAAGTAGGCATTGCTAAGATAACGGGTAGTAATTCAGGTTGTGACCTGGGTTGCACAGGATGTGCACAGATGTGATATGCATTGCTTAGTGCGTATCACAGGAAGGTGCATGAGATTAGGCTGCCCACTGGGCCTTCACTTACCACATCAGAGAGGAGTGAATGGTGGAAAAGCCTTTGTTTGGGCTTTACCTTGTACTGAGTACAGAGCTGGGATGGAGCACTGGGAGGGACTGTTGGGGTCATTGACTCTGACATAGACAAGTCTATGTGCTTAATTCATCACATGATGAATGCCAAAAGGCATTTAAACTTGAAATGCCTCTTTTATCCAAGGGCTGCAAGGGGAGCATCCAGTGATGGAGGCGTGTGTTAGTTACATAGTGATGGTGTGAGCCCTGCCTCTGCTGTCTTGGACAACCAGCTGGAGTGTGGTATTCTGTGGGCCCACTGACTTGTATTTCAGTTATGTAATTGTGTTACTTTTAAAATAAAATAATCAAAGAATGACTTGGGGTGGAAGGGACCTTAAAGACCAAAATCCATATCCAGCCCCAGTGCCATAGACAGGGATGCTGCTCACTATATCATGTTGCCCAGGGCTCCATCCAGTCTTGTTTTGGGCACCTCCAGGGACAGTACACAAATCATGGACACTTCTGTCCCAGTCTTCCATTTGAAAGACTTTTCCAGCAATTGACAGTGTTGACTAGTTAAAATGTTTTAAGTTTGAAACAATTCTTAACTGTTCTTTTTATCTCTTTAGTTGTTGTGTTTTCTAGTCATTGAGCATCTCTCTGTTTTCTGTTATTTCTTTGAGGAGGGAAAAGAGACACTGGTCACAATGCTTCCTCATCCTGTATTCCATCAAAGAATAAAGCTATTTTAATATCTGCCCATAAAATAGGTTACTTTTCAAAAGATATAATCATACTTCTGAACACAGTTGAGCTGTGTTATATATGGCATTCTTAAAGGGTAACTCATACGGACACTCATTCAAACCAGATCTGCTCATGATTTACATTATGATTGCATGAACAGATTAGCTCAGTGTAAGCCTGGTGTGGATTTATAGCATAAAAACTACTCCAGGTAACTGTCTACGAATGTGCACTAAATGCTAAGTCATCTGTCTGGTTTCATTAGAAGGTAGGCTGTGTTACATTTACTCCAGGGTAAAAAAGTGCAGTTACCACAAAGAAATGTGGTAATGAGAATTTTGTTTGCATGCATCAGTTTTGTCTTTTTTTTTTTTTCCAGAGAACACCAGAAGCAAACTTAATTGAGGGCATAACGTCATTTAATGACCTACCTGTAGTTGGTCTATATAATATATATATTGGGGGTAGCAAGGCCCTACAGAGGGATCTGGACAGGCTGGATAGCTGGGCTGAAGCCAATGGGATGAGGTTTAATAAGACCAAATGCCGGGTCCTACACTTTGGCCACAGCAACCCCAAGCAACGCTACAGGCTTGGGACGGAGTGGCTAGAAGACTGTAGAGGAAATGGACCTGGGGGTGTTGGTTGACGCTCGGCTGAACATGAGCCAGCAGTGTGCCTGGGTGGCCAAGAAGGCCAATGGCATCCTGGCTTGTATCAGAAGTAGTGTGACCAGCAGGAGCAGGGAAGTAATTGTCCCCCTGTACTCAGCTCTGGTGAGGCCGCACCTTGAGTACTGTGTCCAGTTCTGGGCCCCTCACTGCAAGAAAGACATTGAGGCCCTGGAACGTGTTCAAAGAAGGGCAACAAAGCTGGTGAGGGGTCTGGAGCACAGGCCTTATGAGGAGCGGCTGAGGGAGCTGGGATTGTTCAGTCTGGAGAAGAGGAGGCTCAGGGGAGACCTTATTGCTCTCTATAACTACCTGAAGGGAGGTTGTAGTGAGCTGGGGGTCGGCCTCTTCTCTCGTGTAACTGGTGATAGGACTAGAGGGAATGGCTTCAAGCTGCGCCAGGGAAGATTCAGGCTGGATATTAGGAAATACTACTTCTCTGAAAGAGTGGTCAGGCACTGGAATGGGCTGCCCAGGGAGGTGGTGGAGTCACCGACCATGGAGGTGTTCAAGGAACGTTTGGATGTTGTGTTGAGGGACATGGTTTAGCAAGAACCATTGGTGATAGGTGGATGGTTGGACTGGATGATCTTATAGGTCTCTTCCAACCTTACTGATTCTGTGATTCTGTGAAAGCCTTAATTTTTTCTTGCCCTGAGTCAGAACTGTCTTCTTTCTACTCACTTCCTAACATGCCAGTTCAAAGAATCATGATTTTATTCCTACTTTTCTTTGGTTTTCTTGGCTAAGGTTCATATACAACATTTCCAATAAGAAAGAAAAGAATTTCCAAAGTGAGCTGATGCTCAGCAGCAGTTCAGTTGTTCACATACATAACTGCAGAAGTGCAGCTTTAGTTCCCTCAGAACATCGTTATGTGGTGATAACAGTCATTGAATGTTTGGCTTATAATTGTGTGATAGGTTCTGTTTCATCTTGCAAGCTAATACTCTATTTATTATGTGTAGACTTTCAGTGGTGTGGATATATTTGTATATTGCTCTCATTTTGATATTTGCACATTTTTATGATACAAATGAAACCTGCATTTAAATTTGTAGTTCAATTAGAATAATACACATAAATAAGTCTTTAGTTCAAGTAAGATAAAAGCCCGTGCAATATATAATTATGCTTATTGCAGTTCCTTATTTATTGCTCACAGCTCCTTCTTGCTGCAGATAGGCAAAATTGTACTTAGTGGAATTTCATCCACTTGGGTGAGCAGATTATTGAGTATTAGTTTCAAAGATAGAATCTTGTTTACTATTGAGGCACGTGGCCAGCTGGATTATATTAAACTGGAGAGTTGGTGCCTCAGACACTGGCTGTTAACCCCTGCTGGAAGCCCAGTGAGAAAGTAGAAGTATCCTGCAAAGGATGGTCGTTCTGATTGGGCATTGGAAGCAGTCATGGCAAACCTGAAGATTAGCAGCAAAAGCATGCCACATCCCGCAGCTGTAATTGGAAAACATTTCCATTCAAGGATGCTAAGTATTTCCTGCAAGCTGCAGTCAGCTCTGGTCCTTGGGTAGGAGAAATGCTTCTGTATTGCACAGCTTGCTCTCCAAAGGAAGCACGGGTTGGTTTTTTGTTAATGACGCGGCTGGCCGGTCTGCTTTTACTGAACATCATGGCAAAATCTGGATTATGTTGCTGATGCTTCAGAGCCCTTTCTGTTTGACGTTCCTCCTTCATCTTTTCCTCCTACCAGGCTCAGAAATGCACTTTGTGGTTCCTCCTAAAAAATTCAGCCTAGAACCTGTTTACACATCTATAGCTACTTCAGGTTATTCAGTCCACTCCCAAAGCAGGAGCAGACCCCCAAAATGGTCATCAGTATTTTGACATGCACCACTGTGAGGCCTCACATCAAGCACTGGGTGCAGGAGGACATAAAACTATAGGAGAGACTCCAAAGGAGGACCGCAGAGATAGGGGAGGATGTAGAGTCAAGGTGTATGAGGAATGCTGAGGTTCTTTGGTTACAGAAGCTTAGAGAAGAGGCCTTGTGACTGTGTGCTTCTTCTCTCCCTCCCCAGTTTCCTCCTTAGGCTTAGACATTATGCCCAAGACCTGATAACAATCAGTGTCTCACTAAGGCTTATAATGACCACTAATCTGTTTGAAACTGGGGGCTGAAAGAGCTGATAGCAGACACCTGGGTCAACAGCTGAAGGGCAATTGAGCACCACAGCTGTGACTGAGTCAACCATCTTATCCCTTAAGGTGTGAGTAGCCCAAAGGCCTCTGGTATTCTTTGGCATAGCAGTTGGCTGTATGATAGGGTCTTTCTTTGAGTAGGGATATCTCTTGGGGTTACCTGGACTGTAGAGTTCCCTTGCACCTTGATGTCAAGATGCTTCTTGCCAGTATGGATCCTTGGTAAGTGAATAATAGATTGTTCAAACTTTATTTGTGAGTGTACAGTTAACCTGTCAGATATAAGTGTTGATCTGGTCTGGGTCTGAGAGTGACTTCAGCTGCATGTTTGTCTGCTTTGATATGGAGCATCCTGCTCATGGAAGGTGCCTTTTGATATTGTCAGCAACTGCATGTGCAGTCTGTTTGAAAGTGTTGAGCGGCGTAAGGATTTGAGGTAGTACTTTATACCTTATTTCTCACTATTGAGTGGGTTAGCAAATGTGTTTTCTTATCAGATTGCCTACGTTTCTTGCTGTGTGATTTAATTTGGTCCCCTGTGCTGTACTTTGTCATCAAATTACTTTTCAAAGTACTTGAAGGATGTTCTCTCTCAGCGGGTAGGATTCCATCCCACTCAGATAAGTAAGATTCAAACTCGGAGTACAAAGCACAGGCATTGCAGGCTGTTTCTATACCAAGAAATTAAACAGTATTTGGACTGTATGTACCTATACTTTCCTTTTTTGTAGTGTTCCAGTATGGTGTGGCTGGGCTGTTGGGAGAGGTTTGGAAGACATCACCTGTGGTCACAAAATACCCAACAGTAGGATACAGGTGTCCCCATTCTTTGGTGAAGTGCAGACTTGTCTTTTTGCAATGAAATAATGAAATTCCTGCTTTAGTCATCACTAAGGAATCATCTTTGTGTGGAGTGTTCCACATGCCAATTAAAACCTACTCAGTACTTAATTCAATTTACAATAATTATAAGCAAGCTTTTTGAATGAGAGAAGGGGGGGGGAAAAAACCATCAAATATATATTTTACATGTGTGGATGTATGTGTACAGACATTCCTATATATTGCTGTTGTAAAAATCAGTTATTTAAGTACAATGCAAATTTAGAAGTGGAGAATGGGTAAAAATGACTCTCTCAGGGCTGATTACTGGATGCTGGTCATGATGCTGATCCCTGTAGAACCGTTTAAAACATGTAGTTTGTGGAAAATGTAATTGCTGAGAAGAATGTTGAGCACAAAGCCCTTTGTTCTTGAATTTTACAACGAAGCTCTTTCTAGGTGCATAATAAAGAATATGATCTTATTCTTTAAGCATAGACTGATGATTACAAGAGGGTAACTTAACAATATTTAAAAAAAAATGCTTATTAATTTGATATTGTTTCAGAGCATCCTTTTCCGTAATCACTGTAGCTACTGAGACTTTCTATCCACTTCATTGCAAGTCTATTTTCAGTATATCCAAGTTACCTATAAGTGGATGCCATTAGGAATAACTACTTCTACCTGCAGTGCTATGCATATATTTTTCATGTTGCGTGCTATAATCGCTTTTCTAAATGACAGTCAGAAATGCCTGTGAAGCTGAGTTCCTAACATTTTGATTTTGTAAGTATCTGTTTTTTCTCCTGAGGAAACAGATTTCTGAGAGAAATTATAAGCAGTGAAGGGTACGAGCGATGTTTGGGGTTCCCTGTAGAACTTTATAGATACAGTGCATATGTCTGAAGGGTTCAGAGTGGCACTGGACAAAGGAAACGGGAAAGCAAAATTGTGTTTGATGTTCTCATGGAAAAAGCTGGCTACAGGGCTGGAGAGCAGGAGCGTGTCTAATGAAGGCTGACCTGTGCGTTTCGTACTTTCTGATTGGGCTGTCATGCCAGCAGATGAGTTGTTGAAGTATATTCCCACGCTGAAGTAGTTAGGATGTCGTTGATCACTTCCTATAGTTGTTTTAATTCAATTTTTCAACCAGACCTCTCTTGCTACTCCTCTTTCTTTTATACTGCTTGCTGTTATAGCTATAATCACTTATGGATTCTTAGAGCTTCACCAGTGTTGGGCTATTTTACAATGAATGAAAACCAAGAGCAAAGAGTCATTAGAAAATTCATTGTTATCATCTCCCCATAAGAATGGCCCAGGTAGAAATGGACTTTTTCCTGTCATACTTTCACCATTTGATAATAAATCAAGAAAGTGTCTGTCTTTTGAAGTTCTTTAGGTGTCTGATCTTGTGGCTTGATCTCAGAGGAATTGGTTTCACTTATCAGTTGTGGGCGTTCCCATTAACGATAACAGGAATGCAACAGTAGAAGGTCTAACAGAGTTAGCCCTGACGAGGCCAATGTTAAGAATATATTTATTCCTAAGAGCAAAGTGTTTTGGGTAGTATCACACGTACGCTGCTTATGAGCAGTGTGGTCATACCAGGTGTTCAGAACGATGTGTTACTTGTCTTTCATTGACCTATAGCACAGAGATGTTCTGCCAAGGAGGACGAAAAGGGAAATTATAAATATACCCAACATTTCATCATAGAATCATATAGTGGCCTGGGTTGAAAAGGATGACAATGATCATCTAGTTCCAACCCCCCTGCTATGTGCAGGGTCGCCAACCACCAGACCAGGCTGCCCAGAGCCACATCCAGCCTGGCCTTGAATGCCTGCAGGGATGGGGCATCCACAGCCTCCTTGGGCAACCTGTTCCAGTGCGTCACCACCCTCTGGGTGAAAAACTTCCTCCTAATATCCAACCTAAACCTCCCCTGTCTCAGGTTTCAAACCATTCCCCCTTGTCCTATCACTATCCACCCTCGTAAACAGCCGTTCCCCCTCCTGTTTATACGCTCCCATCAAGTACTGGAAGGCCGCAATGAGGTCTCCCTGGAGCCTTCTCTTCCCCAAGCTAAACAAGCCCAGTTCCCTAAACTTTTCTTCATAGGAGTGTTTTAAGAATAGCACTTTGAAGTTTTCCAGTGGGTAGATGTATTTTAATGTGTACACATGCTTAACATTTGTAGTTTATATTATCTGTGTTTAGGCATGCATTTACTGTGTTTCATGTGAAAATGTAGGCCTGTAAGCGTGTTTGGCTTTTGTAAATAATTCCTTCATGTTAATTCTTCTCATAAGACTTGCTAGTTAGCCTGGTATGCTTGCATTTATTTTCTTCACTTGTAGTGAATGCATTTACTTCCACGTGTAACAGCTTAAGGAACGAGTTGCTTCTTCTATGCCTGTATGTATACACTAGTATAGGTTTTTGTGAGACACAGGTGCACTTGAGTGGAAGAGTGCATGGATGAAGGAATTGTGAGAAAACGCAGACTAAGAAAACATCAGGAGGCTTCTGGAAGTAGAATTTTAAATGAACTAATTGCTATGAGAGAAAGTGTGAGAACAGAGTAAATAATTTGAGTTGAATGGTGACCAAGACCCAGGTAAATATTTTTTTTCCCCAGTTCATGGAATAAAATATTCACTGGATAGATAAGATACTGTGAAAGAATAAAGGTATGGATTTTTCTTTGAGCATGGTGATGTAGGTGGTGTGAAGGTCCAAGCTATGTGCTGTTCTGCTGTCATAAGCCTGACAACGTGATGATGGCCAGGTTTGCACTAGAGATGGAGCAGAGAATATATATGAAGAAAGATGAGGAAAGTTAGATGGAGCCCTGGGCAGCTTGATCAAGTGTTTGATTTATTGGCTGGCAGTCTTTACCACAGCAGTGGAATTGGAACTGGATTATCTTTGAGGTCCCTTCCAGTTCAACCCATTCTGTGATTCAGTGACTCTGTGAATTCAGCTTTCTCTGTATTTTGTGCATTGCAAGAGAATGGCATCAAAGAAATGTGAGGATAACTGGAGGTAGGAGAATGACTCCTTTAAATTGGAGTTACAGAGAAGTTGAAAATATTCCCCAAACACAAGTTGTGATGAAAGTTTTGTAGCTGCTTATCTATTGCATTAGGTGGAACACTAGATTGATTTGGGTTGGTAACTTATTTATGGAAAGGAAGAAGGATTATGTCAAAAGATTTTGACAGCTGAGAGGAGGAAGATGCACCACGCTCAGTAACACCTTTCAAGATGCAAGCAGTGCTGGTGGCGTGGAGCAGAAATGTAATTGCAGAGTGTTTAAGAGATAAGAGAGAATTAGGAGAGTTACAGTAAACTGCACGTTTGAAAACATGCTGTAAGACAGGAAGAGGGTAGTCATTGCTGTAAATGAGATCCATTGTGTTTGAAGCAGTGTGTACTGAGAGATAAAATGAGGCTCTTCATCATATTAGTGAGGCTGTCCTTTTCTGTAAAGCATCTGGCTACTGGGGAATACATTTGTTTTTCCTGCTGTACTTTCTGGAAGAATAACATTAAATAGTTCAAATTGTTCATCCCCTCTGGAATTATGTATTTTTGGAATGTACCTTTTGGCAGAAGACCAATGAGAAGATAAGTTTCTAATGATGTCTGTTGGAGTACTATAGATTCTAGAGGTCTTTTTGTTCCCCTGTTGATGCCTCATGGTCTTTCAGTAGAGGCCAATTGACATATTAGAGCCTTCTGTCAAGTGCACAAAGAAAAAAAACAGAAAAATTGAAGCTAGTCATTTTTTTCCCGTTTTTGGCATGTTGTAATGATGCTAGATGTTAACTGAGAAGGTGGGATGTGCAGTATTTAGAGACAGAAATGGGATATTTTTGTTTGTTCCTTCTGGAGTTGGGCGGCTGCTGGGAATAACACATTATTACAGTCATCGAAAACATGAGGTCCACCTGTCTAAAGGGTGGATGATTGTACTTAATGCCTTACAGCTGATAGTTCAACTTATGTACAAAAGTGTCAGTAGTTAAGAATGTGCAATCTCTTGTACGTTGTTCTGCTTAGAAAGGTAGTGTGTTTTCTTTTTTTCCAGGCTTAAAATACATATTTGTTTTGGTTTAACTTGTTTGCAGGGAGAATGCTTTTCTCCTTTCTGAGCTAAGTGAGCTTTAGCCCTGAGTCAAACCCTGGGGAAGACTGGATCGCTGGGTCGTGAATGACACAGAGCCTCAGAACAGCAGGGACTCCATCCTGAGCCCTTATCAAACAGATCACCAGTATCTATAAACTTATAAAATATGCATGCTTAGGGAAGTAGTGTATTTTCTGCATAATTTGTTGTGCTCATTAATGTAAACGCATATACTTAAAATTTGGCATTTTGCCTTGGCAAATAGCTTGTAGATAAAGAATTATAGGGATTAACTTTCTTTTATGTATTCATTTTAGCCATTTCGAATGTATTGAACGAAGTTCCAAAGTTTTGGAATGCATTGTGAACATTTCCACCCACGTTAGCTGTTAGGGCTGAACGGTTCCTCTTTTCAATGCTACCAGAACTCGTGCTTTTTGAATTAATGGGTGACATCATTGGCATCTGCAGATGCCAAAGTTCTTTCCTATGAGAGTGGCGAGGTGCTGGAACAGGCTGCTTAGAGAGGCCGTGGATGCCCTGTCCCTGGAGGTGTTCAAGGCCAGGTTGGATGGAGCCCTGGGCAGCCTGGTCTAGTATGAAATGTGGAGGTTGGTGGCCCTGCCTGTGGCGGGGAGGTTGGAGCTTCATGATCCCTGAGGTTCCTTCCAACCCAACCGTTCTGTGATTCTGTGGGCAGTTTGCTAAGCACTGTTGTTATGTTTTCTGGATAGGGTGAGTTTTAGTATTGGATTTCAGCTGATTCTTAATAATTCTGGGATTTACAAGAACAACTGGTTTTCAGCCTGGAGTTTAGCAAGTTAAACACGTGCACGACTTTTGGATGTGATCTTAATTCAAATCTATACATCTTTTAGTCCTGGCACCTTCCCATGATTCTCTGGAGGAGAGAAAGCAAACATTATTTTAAGGAGTGTTTGGTACTTATTAGAATTACCCCTACACCCGCCTTCCCAAGAGTTCTGATTTACTGCAGGTTGTTCCTGCATCGCATGCGGACATTTTTAGAGAACAGATTTCTTATCGCTGTGAGCACTGAATGGCTTCCACAGCTCCACGATCAGGGAGCAAAAACCTTACATCCCTCATAAAAGGTAGGAAACCATGCGATCTATAAGCCGATTTGGCAGAGGCAGCGGCTGTTGGTGCCAAGATTTGGTTCCTGACCCGCAGCTTCCTGTTTTTAAATCTATTAATTGATTTGCAAAGAGCATCTTTTGGAAACAAGGACTCCGACAGCCTGGCACAGGCTGGAGCTCCGCCAAGACTGCTCGGGAAGCTTGCCATGCGGGGAGCGAGCGAGCGCGGGAGCGAGCGAGCCGAGGGAAGAAAAAAAGGCAAGACTTGGCACGGCGCAGTCAAATCAGCTTCTTTTGTCTGCTTCCTCGGTTTGAGCTTCAGGAAAGAAAACCGTCCTGGGGTACAGAGAAACTCAGAACTTTTTTTTTTTTGGTTTTCAAACTTAGCTGGCTTTTTAAGTCTCTTGGGTTGTCCGAAAGTGGTGGCACGCGAAATGATGCTCGGTTGGCAGTGATGAGAGAAATAAGACTTTCTTTAATGAAGCCTCCACAATGTCAGATTACACATGTGAAATACGATATTTGATTTTCCCTTTTTTTTGTGTGTGTGTATGTGCATGTCTGAGTAAACTGTAAGGCAGCCAAGTAACTTGGAAGAATACAGAGGGAATGCTGAAATGGAGAGGGAGAATTTCTGTGTTTTTTTTCCTTTTTGCGGCAACAAAAAAGTTTTTGTTGACACAAATGTGCTTTAAGACCAAATCTGACTTCCTCCGGAATGCGTTCAGGATGGGAATTTCGAAGTTTCCCTCATACGTGCTGCAGATGCTAACTTTTACCGGAACGTCCTTAAAGCTTCCATCTGACTCAGCGCTGGAGTAAGAGTAGAGAGAAAGTTGGGACGTCTTAACGCAAAAGTGAGTATGTGCTTAAAGCAGGGCTGTTTGTTTTGCTGCTCCGTGCTGCCCCAGCTCCATCTCACAGCTATCGGTGCCAGCACTGAAGACCAGCAGGGCAAGAAGACACCCAGACTGCGCCTGAAGGGCTATAAAAGAAATGAGAGCCCGGCTGTTTTGTTCCTGCTCTCAGATATCTCTTCCAGTGCGTCTTAGGAGACAGCGTGTGAAACTGCCGAATTTTCTTCTGCTGGAGGAAATCAGAGGTGGGGAAATATTGACTTCTGCCAAGGGAGGGATGTTCGGAGATGACGGAGCTGGGTTTGAACTGATGACGCTGGATATAGGAACTTCGGTTTGTAGTTACAGTACCTGTTTGCTGTAAATTGTGGAAAAAGCTGCTTTTCTTTTTTTTTTTTTTTCCATACGTGGATTAAAAAGATCTGTGACGACTGAAGCGTGGATGTCTTTTGATTTCAATAAAATTAAGGACCTGAAAACCCATTATTGGTTTTCTCCAAGGGTGCCTGGATTTTCAGTGAGACAGGTACCTTATTTCTGATTTCCTAGGAACGAATGCTGGTATCCTGCCTATTAGGCCTGGATGTGGTTGGATTATACTCCTCCTGCTCTGACAGTCAGCATTGTTATTTCAGAGTAACTGTAAGGCATAGATTGTTATGGACTGTCTTCACTTATAGTAAGTAACACGCTATCCTTAAAGAATGGATTGTTCAGCCTGTTAGATGTACTTCTGCAGCATGTCAGAAATTACACATTTCCTTGATTCTTCTTGTGTGCTCAGGGAAAGTAAGAAACAACATGACTGAAAAGCATGCTAACAGATATGTTTTCCTTTTAACTGCACATCGTGGGATTTTGATTGCTAGACTACTAGAAATAACTGGCCTTTTTGATTATGGGAAGGAACTTGGCTTCCTTAATATGAAATTGGTTTTATAACAGGATGTGTCAGATTTTTCCTACATCAGTGAGCCTTGTGAAAGATGCTCTAGTTATAAATAGTGGTTAAGCTGCCGTTGTGATTACCATGCGATTTACTGAAGCCTTTCAGTATGGTTTGTTAGTGAGGTTTTGAAGAAAGTGTCTCCATTAAATGACGTGCTTGGCTTACAGAAATATCAATCCCGTCTTTCTAAATGGTTTAAAAAAAAAAAAAAGTCGTATTCCACAGATAATTGCTAAACTGGGTATCCCACTACAGACTGCAAATTGCTTCTGCAGTTGGTGAGAGTTGAGGTTTGCTTTCTCTGGGGCTAGATTGCATGTTGTCCATTCCTGCACGATGTTAACGTGTGATGCGATCGGGGAAGTGGAGCTGTGACGGGTGCAAGTCTGCACTCAGCATAACATAGTAAGTCTGTCTATGTACCTACTCTGAAATAGATTTTCTATACGTATATATCTTTTAGAAATAGCATATGCTTTGAGGCTACATACTGTGTTCAGAACAACTACATTTGAGGAAAAAAAATTGTAATAGACGTCCTAAATAAAAGTCAGGAAACAATAGCAAACATCACGGTGCTGCTAAGTGAAAACAAAGTCTGAATATTAGAAGAACCACATTTGTCTCCCGTGTACTTCTATGTATTTCTTAAGTAATTTCTCAGCTTTTTAACCTGATCAACACGTGGGTCCTTGCAGTGCGTTTAAAACTGTATTTGTGTGAGGACTTGAATGTACGCTGACACAGAAGTTATTTTGAGGGCAGATACTACGATTTTGAAGATGTTATTTATCATTGAAATGTGTAGTGAGTACATCCTGCTTTACTACGCTGCGAGTTTCTTTTGGCCTACATAACAAGGGAAGTATTTTTTCTGTCTGCTAAACCCTTTCCTTTTGAAAAGAAGTGCATCTAAGTATTATTTTGGTGAAATATTACGATTTGACAGATTTAAGTCAGAATCTGAATTACACAGTCATAATGTTGGTTTTAGATTGCATGAAAATTTACTTTGCAATTGTAATTTGATGTGATTTGTCATATTTGTGTATCTTATTTAGGAATGATCATAACTTGGAGTCTCCTGAATATTTAATCAGATTACTCATTATCACTGTTCATTTATGATCCTTAATGATTGGTTAAGCTTAGTAACTTGACAAATTCTTAATGATTCATTAATAAATATTTAGTAATGAGATGTACAACTGGAAGTACAAAAGTAACAAAATGCCTCAAGGTGACAGATTTCAGTGTGAAGGTGAGGATTAGGGTGTAGGGTTTAGTTTGATTCCTCTTAAATTATGAAGGCATAGTATTATTTCACATGGCAGCGTTGTGCTTCGTGGTTTAAGGGACCTGGATGTAATAAGGGCCTGTGTCTAATCTGCCTTGTGTATTATTGATATACACTAATCAAAGTTACTCTTGTTTTTCCTAGTTTCAAACAAAATTCCCATCTAAATGAGACTGTAGTTTTTGTGTATATTTATCAACTATTTGTTACACATTGGACACACTTGGAAGAAGCTTTAATTGAGCGCTTGCTATGAACGCGTGTGTTTATAGGACAGGGAGGGGGGGCGGTTGCCCAATGTGAGTCCAGATCTTCCCTAAATATGGCTGTAGGGGAACAATGCAAGTGTTAAAGTACGCATGCACGTGCAGCAACCTAGGTCCATGGAGAACAGTGAGAGTTGCCTCAGTGTTTGGTAGGACTCCAAATTCTGCTATTGATGCGGTGCTCTACACCCAGTATTCTTGGAACAGAGCTGTGTGTATTTTAGGACTCTTTCTGTTTACTGTTACTCCTGAATAATTGTGTATTTAGTATCACAGTACATAACAAGGAGTGTTATGGCCAGGAGTCATCGTTTTAATTACCACACGTGTCTGTAGCATGTCTTCCTTTGTATCTCACTTAATCCACGGCCATGTAGATAAAACCGTGAGTGAGTTCCTCATATTTTATCTGGAAGTCCAAGAGTGTCCAAGATGGAAGACTGTCTGAGAAACAGCAAAGAAGGCTGTGGTTTTCTTTCTTATCATCTATACCTGACTATAACTTAATATAAATCTCTAGTTATGAAAATAACTATATTTTTTTCATTTTAATTAAATTATTTGTCCAGCACTGTATATGCATGAGCTGGGTATATTCACAAGACCCAAACTGGTGTAGCAGTATTGACTTTGGTAGAATCTTTCTTTATTCAGCTGAAGGTATAGGCCACAGGCTTTATATGTACAATAGATATTTTGAGTGAAATAAATCTTCTGTCCCGTATAGCTGTTAAATAAACATGTGAGTTAAGTCACTGTTAAGCCTAATGGGAAGAAATCAGCTCTAGGTGATGCAGAAAGCTGTCAAATAGGTAATATGAATCACTCTATTGACCATGAGAGCAACGTAAGGCAACTAGTTCTGACTAAGGTATCTGAAGTATAGATGTTTAACTTTCAGTGAAGTCAAATATTTAATAAGACAGCTTACTTTATTTCAAGCCTTCCTTTTACATGTCAGCAATTATACAGCTGTGTGCTCCCCCACAATGCATTATTTTCCATACCCAGTTCCAAGGTTAAGAATAGAAGAAACAAGGACAATAAATTAGGAGACCAAAGTACTAATTCTTAACATTACATTTTTTTCTCTGTTATTCTCACATTGGTTATATAGATGTGTCATAATCCACAACTGTTTAAGGCCTGATTGATCCTGATGATCTTGTAGAAATCATTGTAGAAACTGTGGAGATGATGGAAGCTTTTTCTTCTTGCCAGTTGTAGACATTGGTGTTTTGCCTGTTGTTTTCCTATGGCTAAATTATCCTTAGTGTATGTCCATTTTTACAAGTTGTTATAGCACTTTTTCCATATTCAACTGATGCTATGGAACTGTAAAATGTCTGCATCGAGGGAGATGCAAACAGGGACTGTCCACCCACTGTAGCTGAAAGCTTTGGTGGTCTTCACCTTTTCTAGGGTATTCCGTGTCCTCTTATGTTCATGGAGGTGCCTTTTGTTGCAGCTAGGAAAATATAATGAAAATGAGTTGTCCACTGTGCATTTTCTCTTGAAAGTAATGGAGATATTGGGTTTTAAATGTAGATCCAGTTTGGATGTTCTTTCCATCACAAGAGAATTAGAGATCTTGCAAGAAGTTCACTTGTTCAGCTTTGCTAAGTCACCCAATCCTTTTTGTAAGTTGGCCAAGACCAAGCAAAACTCACCTTGTTTCCTGCAAGGCTATGACTTCTTTTAACTAGGTTCTTTTTCTCTTAATATAATAAAGGTTAACTTTTCCTTTCTGGTTCTGCTTTGATTTTAAACCTTGTGAAGATATAAAGAGGCTTAAATCTTGTTGAGTGTTTGATACAGGAGAGGAACTTCCTGCTATGCCAGGGCAAACCTGTTCTATTAAAGGGAGAATGTGAGTGATGCTTAGAGATGAGTTGGCTTTCCTTTAGCTATAGATTGATACATCAAATTTTTGCAGAGTGTGGACACCTCATAATGTGACAGTACTGCATTGCAAGTTCTGGTGTCTGAGGTTGAGAGGTTTATTTCCCTTGAAAGGAAAATAAAAGAAGCCATTCCATTCTTTTTAGCATTTTTTTTCAGTAAATGTGAAAAATACGTTTGAAGATGTTTATTAATACTGCTTATGTTTTCCTGAATATCTTGAAATGGGTTTGTTATTCTATTTTATGTACGGTTATGTACATAAAGTAGGGCTATGTTTCTAGCTCTTCTAGAGGCTAGGAGCTATTCAGGTCATGACCTCTTTCTATAATATGTATACTACCTGATTTCCCAGCACTGTTGGTAGCATTTGGTGTTACAGGTATAAAGGTGATACTGCAAAGAGAAATGGTAAAACTCTTTTTCAAGAAGAGTCTGTGAATTTCCTTTTCACAAGGTGAAATAGCAGCCGTCTTCCATCTTATTTCTGTAATGATGGATGCGGAAAAAGCTTTTAAGGGAAATAGTTTATAAACTCCATGAACGTCTGAGAGTTCAGGAACCTGACAGCAGTACTTAGTGCCTTTTAGACATCCTAGGCTCTTCGAAAGGTCTTCATGGAGCTGACAGGTATGCCTTGGACCATACAGGAGGACTTTGGAGCTACGGCTGAAGCCAGCTGAGATGCTTCAGAGCACATGAAATGATATTAAGCATTTGGAATTGCTTTCTTCTTCATTTTATGAATAAAGACTAGAGATGGTTTTTTTAGAGATTCTTTTTTATTAGCAAGTATTTGATTCCCAAAGTCAGTTTATACAATACAAAGGACCATGGCCCTACAAATAACCTAATCTGTCTCATGAGTAATGACAAGATAATAAAAGAGTATAGGATCAAGATCCCTTGTGGTGTGTCCTCTTAGTCATACATTCTGGCATCCTAACATCAGCCTTAGCACTTTTGTTCAAATCAGTGCATTCATTTGCATATCTTTTGGTTCTTTTTTCTTTCTCTATTCAACACATCTTTTTTTCTTCTAACCTCTGCTATTTTCAGTTTCAAGATAACAGATATATTTTATGGCAGTTGGTTCAGCTAATTCCCCTCTGTCTCCATTCTTCCCTCTTTCCTTTTCAACAGTCAGCACCTGAATGCATCTGTTTAAAGAAAGAATTCCTTTCTCAGTGAGGGTCTTAAAGAGGATTCATGGGGTCTGAGGCATCCCTTATCTGTCTCCCCATTAAGAGTTGATCTTAGACTTCATAAATCCCAAGAGTTCAAAGACTGGTATTTGAACTTACTGTGCTTATGTTAGGACTGCTGTATTCTGAAATTGTTCTTTGCACCATCCAGAGGTGCTTGTGGTTGCAGGGTAATACGGGTGTAGTACATGAGAGCGCAGAAAGGAAATAGGTCTTGAAATGTACATCTTAACATGTGTGTGAATTAGCATCATTCATGCCAATAGCACAGGAACCTGCAGAACTGTCTTCAAAAAGTACAACAGAAAAGCAGAAAAGTGCTGTACTCTGATTTTCCCCAAAGTATTTTGATTCAGCCAGGACAGCAGGTCCTTCTATGGGTACCATAGGAAATGCACTTAGTACAATTTATGACCTGGACCAGATGCCAGCAGTGCGTTCTGAAGGACAGAAAGATCTGTCCTTATTCTGCAACCATTTCTAATCAATATAACTGATGATTTGCCTAGGGAAATTATCTGGTTGGCACAGAGGACTATCATCGTTTCTCCTAAACTCTTATTCCTGCTGACCTTTTCAGACTGTGTAAAAGCCTTTCTTTGTCTGAAGTAGGAAACTCTGGAGTATCAAATGCTAGTTTTCAAAATCAGAAAGTATAAAGCATTTATGAGATACTGACTATTTGGCCCAGGTTCTCTAACAACTTGATAATGGGCCATATTGATGGGAGAGAAATTAGAGAGTATCATGACTCTGGAACATGATTATTTATTCTTTGTTTAGAAGATTGGATGGAACACCTGTGGGGACTTCAATCTTCTCACAGACACTTCAGGAAGATGCTTCTGAGGAAGTCCACAATTTAGGAGGAAGTCAGATTGCCAACAGAGGGACTGCTTTAATACATAGAAAATACGCTTACTGAGTTTGAAAGGAAACTGGAAGTTCTGGAGAGTGATTGGTTTTGACTTCACTAAACTGTGATGAGAAGATACGTAGCTGCCACACACATCTTTAAGGAAGCTTTTGTAAACTCCTGATATAATCTGCAGAAGCTATCTGAGTTTTTTCTTACATAAAAATAAGACAGAGCCCTTAACTGGGTCCCTCACAAGCAGTTCAGAGAGGAAATTGGTTCCCTGGCTTTTTTGGAAGTGTTTCAGGATGCACTTCTTCAAGAAGCATAGTGTGGACAGCATGTGGTATGTGAGGGTGGATGGGATTTGTATTAATCAGTATGTATTCTCTGTGCTGTACTGCGGGGCATCTCCACATTAGGGTACACAATCCTGTGTTTGTGCTGAGATGTGAGACCTGGAGCAGTGTATGTGATGCTTCTCTGACCAGGCGTGGAAGATCAGGCTTCCATATTGGCAAGTAAGGAGTTGGACTCAACAATCATTATGGGTCCCTTCCAACTCAGGCTATTCTGTGGTAGGGTATTAATATAAGATTGATTTGACCTTTCATATAAGTAAGTATTAGAATAATGAGAGAAGAGGCATACAGAAAACTTTGATCTATAGGATTGCATTAAAAAATGGAGCATTTCCTTGACTGTGCCTGTAGACAACACACTTGCTGCTTTCCTGGCATGTTACAAGGGTTTAATTCCAGCTTTTCCATCTGCGAAATGCAAGCTTTTGCGTTCCACGCGGACAGATTTCAGTTTGTATTGATTGTACAGCACCAAATGTACAGTGGGAGTGAGTTTATACTAGATGAAAGACTTCTATGTGGGTTTTCTTTTGGATGCCTCACAGCTGTGGTTTTTCCCATCCCACAAACAGGAATAGGAATGAGGTCTGATTTGCTTGTTCATGTAAAATATACCAACTACAAACAAAGAATTCTCCAGGGTCCTTCTACATAGGAGTCTGAGAAGTATCACTGTACTACTTATTTCCCACAGACAGTGATTTTGGTGACTTGGATTCCAGCCCAGATTAAAATATTTGCGAAGATGGAGGAGAGGACACCGACAGAAGATACATATGTTCAAGAGAGGCATGTTTGGAAAAGTCTTAGTGATTTGCTTCTAGTGTATTGACAGAAATGCTTGGAATTGAACATTATAGGATGGACAGTTTTGTACTGAACCAGGCAGTACAAATTTCTTTTCCAGTAAGTTTATTGCAGTGTAGAAGGCTTGTTTTTAGGTAGCTTCCCCGTTTGTATTGGGACAGCATAGAGCTTGCAGCCTGCCTTCCTATGAGTTTGTGTTGTGTTGTGTTCCTAGCTGGAAAGGTTGCTGCCTCCTTGGTTATGAGTTCTTGAGTTATTTTCCTTGAAAGCACTGCATTCTAAACTCCATTGGTGTGAAAACAATGGATTTCAGAGAAGAAAAAATTATTTACTTAGCAAGCCTTAAAATAGTACTTATTCTTCGTCTTTACATGAGCAACCTTTCACTCTCCCCAGAGCTGTGGATAAAGCCAGCTATCTGCAGTGTGGGAGGTGGAGAAGAGGTAGCAGGTGCTCTTGGTTATTTGTTTGTCTGTTGTTTTATGCAGAGATTGATACCACCTTGTACAAAGTCTCTTCAGAACACTTAGTTGGCTGTATGTGGTTCCAAGTGAGGTCAAAACAGCTGCCAGACCCTTGGTTATGAACATCAGAGCAAGTGCTTTGCTCTTTGCAACAACAACTAATGTGGCTTATTTCTGCAGTTAAAAATGGACAGCGGTTCTGTCACTTCGTTCAACAAGGCCAAGTGCAAGGTGTTACCCTTGGGTCGGGGCAGTCCCACGTGTGCAGGTTGGGAGAAGAACTCATGGAGAGCAGCCCTATGGAGAAGGACTTGGGGTCCTGATGGATGAAAAGCTGGATGTGAGCCAGCAGTGTGGGCTTGTGGCCCAAAAGGCTAACAGCATCCTGGGCTGTATCAGCAGAGGGGGGTGGCAGGAGGCAGGGAGGAGGTTGTCCCCCTCTAGTCTGCCTTTGTGAGGCCTCATCTGGTGTATTGTGTCCAGGCCTGGGGCCCCAGTGCAGGAAGGATGTGGGGTTGTTGGAGTGGGGGCCAGAGGAGGGCCGCAAGAGTACTCAAAGGATGGAGCACCTCTCCTGAGAGGAAAGGTTGAGGGAGTTGGGCTGGTTCAGCCTGGAGAAGGGAAGTTTCTGGGGGGACCTCATTGTGACCTTCCTGTACCTGAAGGGAGCTTACAAGCAGGGGGGGTCTAACATTTTACACAATCTCTTAGGGATAAGACAAGGAGGAATTTACAATATATATTAGGAAGACTTTTAGATGTTAGGTTGAAATCTTTTGCTGAGAGAGTGGTGAGGCTTTGGCACAGGCTACCCACAGAAGCTGTGGGTGCCCCATCCCTGGAGCTGCTCAAGGCCAGGCTGGATGGGCCCTGGGCAGCCTGAGCTGGTGGAGAACACCCAGACTTAAGCAGGGGCTGGAATTAGATGGTCTTTGAGGTCCCTTTCAACCAAGCCATTCTATGATTCTTCCACTGAGCAAAATTGTGCCACAAGGAAACATGGGACTATCCTCACAACATCTGTCTGTGGCGCCAGCCAAAGAATTGAAACATGGGCACTTTGTAGCAAGCTGGGAGTGAGCCACTTTAACCTGAAGATAGAAGGTTTATGGTCCTGAGATGACATGAAGTTACTTATACATGACTTTCTATTAAAATCAGTTTTACACAGTTGTGATACATTTGAGGAACTTGAAATGTTGTTTTGTTCTCATGCTATTATATGTTATTGTTTTCTATTTTTGTGCACCCCAAGTAGTAACTTTTATGAAGAGTTTATGCAACGTCTGCTTTCTTGAACTATGATTAAAATGTGAACTGTAGCATTAGTTTAATTTTGAATTCAAGATATACACTTTTCTATTGTAAAAAGATATTTTCCCACTGCAAAGCTTTTGCTTTCATATAGATTCATGCTGTACGATATAATTTCTTATATGCTGTAATAACACTTTCTCTGTATAAATTCATCTGAAAGGGCAGTGTTAAAAGCTGATATAATTGTAGTGAATGAACAAGTTCTGGGAGAGAAAGCAATATGATTCCCTGCAATACTGTCACATTGCCTCTTCTTTAAAATTGTTATGTTGCAGGAAGCTATTGTGCTACTTACTTTTGTAGCTGGAAAACATTATTCTTGTTATTTAATTCAGATGCTGACATAATGAGCGCTCTGCTGTAATGAATATTTGATGTGCTTATGTTAATGTAAATGCACAACTATCTTGCCAGTTCTCCTCAACCTTTGTAACTTTTTAGACAACGATTGTGAGAGTGATGCAATTGGTCTGCACAATACATTTTGATGAAAAGGGAGAATATTTTTATGGACACATAGTTAACAACTTCTAGAACTCGTTTTCTCTTGTGGTCTTGGCTGCTGTTCAGAGAGACTTTAACTTGAAATAGTCTCTTCAGACTCTCATGAGAGAATTGGGCCAGGATCAATATCTACAGCGTAGGTATGTAGAACTCATTACTCTCGTTTTCCTTCATAGTCAGCAGGCAGAGGTAGGCACTTCTAAGCAAATTCATTCATTACATAATACAGTGCTCTTGCAGCCTCAGGAGGAATAGTTGCTGGCAAAACATGGCATCTCCTCATTAATTTGCCTGCACAAGTGCTGAATGATGACTGAGGTGCTCATAAGCAATGAGTTTGTAAATCAAGGCTTTTCTTCAGCTTTCCTAACCTGGACCAGATAAGTATTAGCAGTATGCATAACACTTTGTAGGCACTTAATTACATCTAGCCCTTTGTGTGTGTGCACACTTCCATGCCCTTGGGTGATGCCTTCAGGTTGCTATATCCCATGGGAGGTACTGCAGGAGATGCTCTGTAGGAGTTGGTGAGCAGATTCTCTCAGCCACTGGCTCTGCCTTTCCGGTGCCCTGCCAGTGGTAGGGCACGATTTGGAGTAGGCACATTTTGGTTTTGGCATTCCAAGTCTAACTGGAAATAGTCTAGAGGACAGCAATGGTCGTGATTAGAGATCTAGGAAGTGTAATCAGTGAGAAAGCAAATTTGAGTTGCGTAGCCTAAGGAGTAGACGATTGAAGGAGAATGTAGTAATGCTGTTCTGTTCTGTGAAAGGCTGCTGTAAATCAGAAGGTAATAATCTATTCTGCACATACAGAGTGACTAAAATAAGGCATAACGTACTTAAACTGTGGCAAAAGAGATTCAGGTTAGATACTAGAGGAAGTATCTAAAGATAGAATCATAGAGTCATAGAAGAGCTTGGGTTGGAAGGGATCTTTGAGATCATGGATGATCTCAAGGGTTTTGGAGCATGCATCTTTACCAGTATTTAAAATGAGGTTGGACAAACAGCATTCAGAGGTGACACAGGTAGAGAAGGGCTGATGGACCTCATTTTTTTTTTCTCCAGAATCTTCAAACCTGCTTATCTGTAAAACACATAAAAAATGAGAGAGAAAATGACCCGAAGAGGTGGTGACTGCTCAGGGTTGCTGAATGCTGCCTCCTGATGGAGGGTACTCTGCAGGAATGCAAGGATTGTGTTTCCCAGTTGGCTCACATGGAAACCCTTAACACAGCGGGCACATGCACATGGGTGGACATGTGGATCAGCAGAGACAAAACACTCAGCACTCATGCAAGTAGAAATTGTCATTGGATTCATCCATCTCCCTTCTCTGGGAATATGTTTTACACGTACATTCCTACTAATGGATCTTTCTCTGTGAGAGGATCCATTAGTGGGAATACCATTAATGGGATACATGCATAAAATATGGATCCCTGCAGGAACTGGCAGAGACGCTCAGTCTGTCCACTTTTTGCATGGGAAAAACAGGCCTTACTTTCGCTCTGTATTCTCACTCTCATTTACTTCTTAAATGAAAAAGCAAAACTTATTTCTCCTGTTCTCTCTAGTCCTTTTTGTATACAAAATGAAAGTCAGTGTACCTTTGTTTAATAGTGCCAAGTCAATTTTTCCTCTTCCTTTCCTTTTCATTGAGAATTTATCTTCTACTGTTGCACTGCAGATAGACCCCTGGCTCTTACTCCTGCTGAATGTCCCAGGGAAGGGGACACTCGATAATGCTCAGCATTCAAGCACCCACTCCTTCTATTGGCGCAGTCTGAGTTTTCTGCACCCCAAAGAGAACCTGCAATGGTCTTCAACTCACTGAAGAGAAGGTGCAGAAGTTTAACATGTCTGGAGAAGGTATCACCACCTTCTGCAGCCCCTAGTGCATTTTCAGCATCTTAATCCTTTGTTCCTCTTTAAGCACGCAAATGACATAAAAAGTGCTTTTGCCTTTTTTTTTTTTTCCTTCCCTTTGTGATTCTAGAGAGCACTCAGACAGTGACCACAAATGTCTTCATTAAAGGTGCAAAGTTGATGATACAACTGAGAAAAATAGGATTTTATGGCTCCCCTGCGGAGTGCTTATGACAGCCTGCAACTGCTGGATTGGGCACCGTGATTTGGGAACACTGAGTGATAACGGCATCCAAGAAATGTCCAGTAACTCTGTGTAACAGCATGATGACTTTAATGTTGATGTGGCCATGTTTAGACTACTGTCTCCAGTTCTGTACTCTCCAGTTTAAAAAAGAAAGGGATCTTCTAGAAGGAACCTGGAAGAGGACCACAAAGGTGATAAAGAGCATCTCCCATCTGAGGAAAGGGTGGGTATGTTCTGCTTGGGGGAAAGAAGACTAAGAGGGGATCTGATCAATGTTTGTAAACATCTAAAGGGAGATAGGAGGCAAATGATTGAGGTCAGGCTCTTCTCGGTGGTGTGTAGTGATAGGACAAGGAGCAGTGGCCTAAAACTTGAACATTTTATACTAACATGCAGAAGAACTTCTTTACAATAAGGGTGATGGAGCACTGGCACAGGCTGCCCAGAGAGGTGGTGGAGTCTCCTTCTATGGAGATATTCAAGACCCATCTGGATGCCAACCTGTGTGACCTAATGTAGGGAACTGCTTTAGCAGGGAGTTGGACTCGTTGATCTCCTGAGGTCCCTTCCAGCTGCTGCAATTCTGTGAGGAGGCTGCCTACAGTATCCTGTAATTATTCTTATTAGCAAGCTAAGAGCACTGCATAGCAATTTTATATACAGTCAGCTTTATATAAAATAACACAGCCTCTGTAGTTCTGTATCTAGTTGGTTTTTTTTTTTTTGTTGACTGATTGCTGATTTGTAAGTCACAGC
The DNA here is from genome assembly GCA_016647715.1 of Pavo muticus. NCBI lineage: Eukaryota > Metazoa > Chordata > Aves > Galliformes > Phasianidae > Pavo > Pavo muticus. The sequence continues at coordinate 1,008,862 of JACDJE010000306.1, forward strand.
ATTCTCAAATGGACAGCTTATATTTAAGCTGATGTAAGGATGATTGCAGATATTTGATGTAGTTCAAATATTTTGAAATCAAGCTGTAATTTTTCTGTAGGTGACAGCAATTTATTCCCAAAAGTGGAGCATGAAGCAGTGGGAACCCGACAAGTTTTGAGCCTTAGCAGTGTAGCCCAATTTTTTCAAGCACGTATGCTTGAAACTGGGTTTCTGAATCTGTGTTTAGGCATTGATTTTGTTGGAAGATGCAAGAGACCAGTCCTTTCAAAAATCAGGCTCCTCTAATTATGTAGGTAGCTTATTTAAAAGCGTTAGATTGTCTATGAATCATTCTCTCCCATTATTAGCAATGACATTTCCATTTAATTTCCCAGTGGGATTCCATTTAATGTTTTCAAAACAACATCAGTTGAAATCATATTTGTTTTGGTTCTTTATAAAGGTATTTTTTTATTAGAGGAACTGCACAATTTCTGAAAAGGAAGAAGGAAAACTATTTGGAGATGAAGTATTTGTTCAAGTTTCACTTGTTATTTTCTTTTTAATTGAATAGCTTGAATAGATGTGAGACTTAAGCGATGGCTGTGGAGCATCTAAATATGATATTGGAAACAGAATTTGGGAATCTGTTGAATTTTCTTTTGATCATGTTATTTAATGAATCATAAATACTTAGTGCTATTATGACTGAAGTTGGGATGATTAATGAAGATGAAATCAGTCCGTACTTGGCAAAGGGAGCTGTGAGGTCTCCCACGTGGGGATCTCCCGCAGCCGCTGTCCGTGGTGCTGGACACGCAGCTCTGGGTGGCCCTATTGGGGCAGGGGGCAACAGAGGGACCAAGAGGTGCCCCCAGTCCAAACACGCTGCGGCTCTGCCTGCTTTAGGAGATGAAGAGGGTTAATAGTGTGGATGTGGCTTAAAGCTTCGTGAACCATCCTTAATAAGATTCTCAGAGATATTTGAGGCTTTGCCCTATTTTAGGTTCTGTGAAGTATGGTGTTTAGAGTCTTATGTGAGATATAAATGTGTTAGCAAGAAGTCTACATAGAGAAATACAGCCTGTGCATTGAGGAGATTGTGAAAAGGGAGAAGGAACAACGTGTGTGAACCAGAAGAGAGGCATACAATACTTGCATGCCCTTTATTAACAGGATTTACTGCTGCTGTTTGTAATAACCCCAATCAAAACTGTTTCTCTTACATTCTTCACTTGATACATTTTCAGGAAGTTAAAATACTAAATGTATTTCTGCCCAATGTATCCTTTCCCTGCTCCTGATCTTTTTGCTTGTTACGTTTTAAACATTTACAGGGAAAAAAGCTTTTAAAAAGGCATGTAACACAAAGGTAATAATCATAGTACCATGCTGTTTTATGGGGCAATAATCCAGTTGCCTTGTTTGAATAAACTGCTTAGCCTTTATTCTCCTCAGCTTTACCTTAGGGAATGGAGCTGGCTTATTGCCTTGTAAAACAGTGCTGCATTCCTCTTGCTGATTAATTATAAATCTTTGCCTATCACTACTCAAGGAGTATCTTAGAGCATTCCTGTTCCTTTCCTCCATGACTTTGTCCTGTGTCCATGAAAAAGATTGACTTCTGAGTATTTTCTGGCACTAATGTTAATCTGTTTTTTTTTTTTTTCCACGTTTACTTTCTTGCATTAAGATGGATAACTGCACCCTCCATATGAACAGCTTCAGAGTGAGATTCAGCCTGCCTCAGTTTCAGTGGAAATTATTCAGTCTGAGATCATGGGGTCAGTGCCTTCTGGCTCGTGGCATCTCCTGCCTCACCTATGGGAGTCTGCTCACCTTTAAACTGTAAAATCAATATACATTTGTTTTCTGCAGTCGCTGGGGTGTGTTAGCAAGTAGTAAGGGAACAGGATGCCCAGGGAGGTGGTGGGGTCGCCATCCCTGGAGGTGTTCAAGAACCACAGAGATGTGGCACTGAGGGACATGGTCAGTGGGCATGGTGGAGGTAGGCTGGGGTTGGGCTTGGGGATCTTAGAGGTCTTTCCAACCTTAGAGACTCTATGATTGATTCTAAGGGACTTACCTTCTGGCTGTATACTGATCTTCCCCTGTGTGTTAACTGTCCTTTTGTGTTCTTCCTGATAATTTCTTTTAAGTCTTTTTTTTTCTTCTTTCTGGGAATGGGGGAGGAATGGCCCAGAAACCTGAAATAACAAGAAGGCAGACGTAGCTACAGTCACTTTCTGAAATGCAGGTGATCTGGCTGGACAGTCAGTCCAGTAGCATTGCTGAGAAGAATTGTGCAAGTTGCTTGAAAAGCCCAGATTGGAAGACAGTAGGATCTGTAAAGTCACTTCTAGTTTGCATGGTGAGGAAGATTCTTAATAGTGTTATAAGTTACATCTGTTGTAGAAGAATGACCTATGTGTGCGTTGAAATATTTCCTAGTGTACAAATTAGTGGATGTATATTTTCTGGCTTACTATATATGATTTGTGCTTGGCTGAATGGCCATTGCCTTTACTCAGAGGGTGATGAGGCCCTGGCACTGCTGCCCAGAGAGCTGTGGGTGCCCCATCCCTGGAGGTGCCAGGCTGGATGGAGCCCTGGGCCACCTGAGCTGGTGGGGGTTACCTAGCCTCCAAGGCAGGGGGTTGGAATTGGGTGGGCTTTAAGGTCTGTTCCAACCTAAGCCATTCTGTCATTCCTTGCTTATCTTGGTATCAAGTTGGATGGAAAATTATGTAGAGTTTAAATCAATTTGCAGCTTGAAGCTGATGTTATGCATGATCACAAGGTTACTAAGTAGTGTTGGATATAGAGGATTTGTCACATACAGACATTTAAACTTCAGACCTGCAGTGATCCTCCCAGGCTGCGTCTTTCTGGGATTGAAGCTAGGGGGTGCTGACTGCTATTATGAAACACACATGAAAATGTGGACTCAAATGTGCTTCTTCTGGATTCTCATAGCTTATCTGGCTCTCCTTGGCTTGCAGGAACCAAAGTCTCTCCCCATATTCCTGCATTATTAGCTCATAAACTGTTCTCCAAGATGGAGAAGCTTCATGTTACTTCTGGGTGCGCTGGGGGGTGTTTCAAAATATCTCTGGACAAAGTTCTAGGTCCCTACTGGCAGTAATTGAATAGACAAACATGCCAGACAGTCTGTGGGGCGAGGGTCTAGGATCTAGTGTGTTCAGCACATACTGTTTAAATTAGTTTCAATTAGAGTTTTCCTCCCTTTCTTTTCTCACTCTTCATGATTTCTCATCTGTCACTTGCCTAGGAGGCAGTTGCTGCTTCTGTTCCTGACAGCTAAGTGACCTTACATGCTAAGATATGCAGTATTTTTGACGCATCATGTGCAAGAATCACTGTTGCCTTTGCCTGAATTAGGAGGTTATGAACTTCCAAAGGGATGGCTTCTCTTTCTCACCCAGCAAAGCAGAATGCAGGTTTCACAGTGAAGCTCTTCTATATGCTGTCTCTTATCTTTTTTATAAGTAGATGTAAGCGTATGTTATAGGCACTGAAATGAGATCTCTGCACCCCACTACTGACTTTTGAGACCACACATATCCACCTTTAGGTGACAGTGAATTTTGTGTTCTGCTCCTCAGTCTTTGAGATAAACTATGATATTTACTTTCTGAAGTTTTCAAAGCTTTGAACGTGTAAAGTTTAGCAGTGTCTGCATCTCTTAGTCTGAAGTGGTGACAGATGTGATGCCTCGAGAAATTTGTATTTTGCAGCTCTTCCATGCATGGATGTACAACCCTTTGGCTTGCCTAGGTCATGATGAATGAAGTGGAATTGTCTTGGGCTGTGTATAAAATATAGTTAATGTATGCAAGGTAAGTAAAGTATACAGATATTCTACAGATGAGTTAGGCTGGTAAGAATAGTTAGGTATAAAGGAAAGGTGCTCACCAGTGTTGTAGGCTCGCAAAAGAACTCCACAAGGAGCGATCTCCAGGAAGAGATCCTTCCTCAGTGAAAGTCAGCCCTTAGATGGGGTCTAGGAGAGGTGGAGCCTGGCTCCACCCCTTCCGAGCACACAGGTGAATTGCCTTCACCTGTGCTCCCATGGCTGACTCAGAGCTTGCCTCAGGTGGTTAATCAGAGGTTCAGGCCGTGATTCAACAGTTCCCATACAGTGTATATAAGTAACAAATCATCTTTTTGTGTCTGTTTGGTCTAGTATTAATGTTGGTCTAGTATTAAATGTGGAGGTTGGTGGCCCTGCCTGTGGCGGGGGGGTTGGAGGTTCATGATCCTTGAGATCCCTTCCAACCCAACCATTCTGTGATTCTGTGAATATTAAAACATAAAAGAGCAACAAAAACATAAAACTAGCTAGTTTGACACATGAAGGATCAGTGCTGTTGGCTATCCTTGTACCAAGGTCTTCAGTTCTTGACAACTATGAACTGAAGTACATAAAGCTATCTCTTAGTTGATCTACGTAAAACAGTTAAATGCTAATATTATCAAGAGGGTTTTAATGGACACTGTGTGTTGATGAACAGTGTTGTATTAAGATTTTATATTGACTAACAATTATTTTTAAAAAGTTAATGTGTATTTTGTTTTTACTATGATTCAGTTTGGAATATAGCGGGCAAAGATATTTAACTATCAGACAGATTACTTAGAAGCCTAAATAGACTTTGGAGGAAAAGGCACAGATGCAGAAGGATGAGTTCTGGGAAGCACCGGGATGTCACTGCATATTGAGATTGCTGAGCTGCTGTTTGTAGACACAGGCAAAGTGTACAATGAAAAGCCAATTTATCTTTGTAAAAGAGGAGTCCTCATGTGCTATCACCTTCATTTGGTACGTGCAGGTCAATAAGTATATCTTCTCTCTACGTGTATTCAAGAGAGGCGTTCCTTACAGAATACATTTCTGCACTCCCTCCCCCAGTTCCTTGATTTCTTATTGTTTTGTGGAAATGAAGTCAGAACGGAGGTGTTTTTCAACTTTGCTTAGAGCAACGTAATTGGTAGGGTATGCGATCCGAGTAAATTGGCTCAAATTTGCACGTGATGTACCCTCTTGCTGCCCTTATGAACTGTAGTTATTGTTCTTGCATTGTAGTTATCCTTGAAGAGGCAGGGTTGCCTGTGGCAGCGGAGGAAAAATCAGAAGAAAATTTGAATGATTAATTAATGTAATCTAGTGTCTGCTTTACCAAAGGCTTTCAGGGATGTATTTAGCTCAATTAATGAGAGAAATTCCAACAGCAGGTTTTTAGAAGGGGATTTTTGAAGAGTGTAAATGACATAACAGCTGGAGGGAAAATGGTCTTATACCTCTTTATATTAAGTCACATAATGTATTAGTAGTAAATAAGAACTATTTTCTTTCAGAACTTTCATTTTATATTTAGTTATTTAGTATATTTAAAAATCAACCCGATACTCATTATTTTTATTTCTTAAAGTTGTGAAGGACGGGGAGCTTAAGTCATAAATACAGTTATTGGCTAGAAGCGTATGTGTTCCATGAAGTGACTAGGCAATGTGATGGAAGAAAAGCTGGCTGAAGGGTAGAGAACACTCTTACTATCTTTAGGCCAGGGAGTCCCTGAATCTCTGGAGGATAGTCTAGGAAATCATCAGCATGTGCTCATAGGGTCTTATGCTCTTCCCTTGGCATCTCTTCCTAGGGGTTGTTAGAGGAGAAGCAGCTAACTGGCCATTAGTTCAAGCTGGGACAGTTGTTTTGCATCATCTGTTTTTGTGTCTCAAAAATATCTGTAATCAAATGAAAAAAATTAAGAGTATTAAATGTTGAGTTGATTCATACTTCTAAAAACTTGAGTTTTGCCCACTTAAAACTCTTATTTCACTTCACAACCGTGTTTGCAAACTTGGCATGAAATATTTCATACTTCTATAGAAAATGTTATGTTAGATGGGACTTCTGGAGTATATTTAGTCCGGTTTGTTGCACTGAGCATGGCCAGCTTCAAAGTTAAGACGTTCAGTTGAGCACTGAAGATCTTCGCTGATGTATATTCAACACCATTTTCAGACAGCAGGAGCTTTTAAAATGAAAAATACAAAGTGGAGATTTGATCTTACTGTGGGATCGTAATTTATTTTGGGAGAATCTCTGGAAGTTTGTGGTCAAACTTCCCACTCTGAGCAGGGCCAGCTTAGACTGGTGGGATTGTTCCCTTGTCCAAATGTAGGCTGCTCAGCCTTCTTAACAGTTTTATTGGTTGAAAAATAAAAGTAGCTTATGCTTATTTTTTTTTTGAGCTCTTAAAGGCTGGAAATTCAATGAGATAATGAAAATTCTAAAGGAATAACATCGTTCACTGTGCTAAAATGTGTATGTATGTGTGGCTGGATGGAGTATAATTAAGACTACTAATTTACAAGACTTGACAATTCTTTCAAAAGCAAGGGCAACAATATTGTATCTATCAAAGGGGCAGCTGGTAATCAGGAAGCCAGTGTGTCAATGACAACATATAGATTTTGAGATGATAAAGGAGTAAGAGAGCTAGAAAATGAAGGGATAAAAAAGAAGCTGCAGGTACTCTGCATGTCTGATACAGAGAAGGGAAGGATGGGGAGTGCCTTGCATAGGAGAACTAAAAGAAGAAATTGAAAAATGTGGCTTTCAAGTAATGGATGTAACTGTGAAAAGAAGGATGAAGATGTGTAAATCCATAGATAAGGAGTTTTAAGGTCATGAGCCTTGGAGGGCAGCTCCCAAAAGAAGATGACAACCAAACTGCCTCTTCATGACCTCTTATAAACTAAGCAAAACTGTTCCCAGGGGTGGGGGCAGTCAGCCCTCTGTGGATATGCATGATAGGGTATCTCCAGATGGTCAACTAAATCAGCCCTATGTTGTGCTAGAAAGAGAGCTAACGCATTAACGATTCGTATAGTCATCATGAGCAACAATGTGGGGTTTTTTTACATAGCTTCACCAAATCAGAGCATGTGATCTGTGTGCATTTTTGATATCAAAAGGTCTCAATAAATGTGAAAAGAATCTTGCACTTTTACTGCATGCGTGAAATTATGCATTGGAATACAGAGCAACTGCTCCCATGAGCCATAAAACAGCTTCAGTATACCAAGGAGCTTCATTATTCAACCCAGGAACACTCAGGTACAGCTCACACAAAGGCAAGCACAAATGATATCCCTATGGCTTTTGTTTTACTGAAGCTCCTGGCAGGAAGAGGTCTATTCCTTCGTTAACTGTACGTACTTCCCAATTTGTACTTACTGGCAGGGTAGGCCACCTTGTTCCTTAAGTCGTGAAATGCACGTGGTGCCTCAGTTACGTATATGGTACTGAAGATGTGAGAGTTTAAATAGCTTTCAGATAGCTTCATCATATCCATAAGTGGCAAAAGGTTCTTTCACCACTTTTCTGTAGTCTGTTTTTAAATTGACCTTTGGTGTGTATCAGGATGATACCTACAGGGATAAGAAAAGCTGCTTCACGTTACCCAGACGTTTTCACTGGTCTATGTCTGCCCCTGATAATCTGTTATTGCTAATGTACTTGTGTAGCTGATGCTTCTACAGCCAAACACTGGTTTTCACATAATTTGTCTGAGCCAGGGTGTGGTGAAGACCACATTCCCATGGACAAGGAGCATCTGGAACATGTGACCATGAGGGAGCTCTGCTGGATTGCTCACGTGTTGCCCCTTCAGCAAAGATAAAGCATTCTGTAAAATGAGACCGGTAAGCTGGTGATGTTTGAGCATGCTAAGGGTACCCAGCCTCCATGCATATAGAACCCAGCACTGAAAACCAGTACACAGAGAGGTCTTCCAGTACCAGAAAGGTGGGAGAGAATGGGAGAGGGACTCTGTATGAGGATGTGTCATGATAGGATAAAGGGCCTTGAAGGGCTTGGAGAGCGATGCAGCAAACAGAAGCGTCTGTCCTTACTGACAGCAGGTATTTCTGGAGGAAGAGTACTAACTAAGCCTATTGGCTTCCTCCAGGGGTTTAGAAATAACTTAATTACCTAAATAGTTTTGGGCGAGCCCATGGAGCTCATGTTGGGGTGTTTCTTGAACTTCACTTGTGTAGCTAGGACTCTCCCAGGGCTGATTCTGCCACTCATCCAAGCTAGTTCTTGCTGGAAGAAAGCAGGAAGAAGCTTTAACAACGCCATATCCCTGCTTGTAGTCTTAATTGCTTTCAGTCAGATCAAAGACTGCTTGCTAAAAGAGAGAAACTTCTATTCTGAATTAAAAAAATATCTTGACAGTCTTATCACTGAGCCCCAAAGAAACATCAAGTCTCTTATTTTTTACTTTCTTCTATTTTCCCAATACTTGTAATCCTTTTTATGTTCCTACTTACGTTTCTTTCTCTCTTTCTTTAAAAAACTCTGTTCTTTCTTTTTGATGTTGAGCTGCAGAAACACTTTCAGAAACGGTGGCTTTGTCAGAACATTAAAAATATGAGTTTTAATACTGAAGCTGCATATATAACTTAAAAATAGCTAGATACAAATTTAGAGCTTGCGGTTTTTCTGTGCGTTTATACTGAAGAAGCAGAAGTCCAGTCTTATTATTAAAAACAAAGTCTTAAAACATCAATCTACTCACCTTAAAACATCAATCTACTCAACGAACAAGGAATCTTGCAAAGTTTTTGGTAGCAAAACCAACAACTCAGTGCAGTATTGTATGCAGAGGAGCATTTTGTTTCTCCTTAGATCTATAACGCTCCATTCTTTTTTCTCAAAGCTTTTATTGGATCTTTCTTGTTGCAATTGTTTAGCAACTTCGTCTGTTGTGTTCTTGTAGATGCAGAATGACATTGTTCACCGCCACATATTTGAAAGTCTTGCATCTCATTATCCTGATCCTATAGTCTTGTAGGATCAATGTCTGATTCTGCAACAGCTGAGCACATGGATCATCTGACTCAGTCCTCCTCTAATGGGCAGAAGCAGATACTTTATTTGATCAAGGGTGATATAAACCCTTCCAGTTCTTTAAGGGAGCATATAAACAGGAGGGGGAAAGACTGTTTACAGGGGAAGTTTAGGTTGGATATTAGGAGGAGGTTTTTCACCCAGAGGGTGGTGACGCACTGGAACAGGTTGCCCAAGGAGGCTGTGGATGCCCCATCCCTGGAGGCATTCAAGGCCAGGCTGGATGTGGATCTGGGCAGCCTGGTCTGCTGGTTGGTGACCCTGCACACGGCAGGGGGTTGAAACTAGATGGTCATTGTGGTCCTTTTCAACCCAGGCCATTCTATGATGTGATTCTATGATCCTTTTGCCCAGTTTTTATTCTCTCTTGTTATATTGCATGGTAAATGTGCTGCACCCATTCTGATGTACTGCTGAGCTGTGTACTGCATATCATTTAAGTAGTTCCCAAGCCTCAAAAATTGAGTTACTGTGTTAGAAATTTTGTGACTTAAAAGATTTTTTTTACTTAGTGCTGTTTTGAAGGTACAAGTTGTCTTTATTCATGCTTCTTAAAATACAGATGTTTATTATGTCCATCATCATTACTGACACTTTGTTATTGCCAGTCTCCTAGCAACGGTAAAGAAGACAGTTTGGGGAAAAAAAACAACAACAAAGGACCAGGTTAGAAATAGAGAAACTTCTTTCTTGATGCTTCCTTCTTGATTTCAAACTTCGAATCTTCACAGATAACAGGTGAAACAGATTGCAAGACAACTGCTACTCTGTGCTGGGAGTATTCCTTTTTGGTGGTTGGTGGTGGCTGTATGTCAGCTCATCCCTTGCGGTAGTTCTCCTTTGTGGTCGGTTCAATTTTAGTCAGCGTTTGAGTACAATACCCAGAGAGGCAAGAAGCTGGCATGGGATCATAGAATATCCTGAGTTGGAAGGGACTCGTGAGGATCACAGACTCCAACTCCTGGCTCCACAAGGCACTGCTCAAAACCCAAACCCTGTGTTTGAGAGCGTTGTCCAAAACTATTCCCAAGGATATTGAAGAGATTGCCCTTGCCCCCATCTAGTACTCAGTCCACCCAACCAGCAGTTAGTATATAGGCAGTGTGTGGAGAGCTGCTTTTGGGATGTTGGCGTTGCTCTCAGTAGCATTCTGAAATTGTGCCATTGTGGTCCACTTGGACACAGAAGAAAGGACAAGGTTGCCTGTGACACATGACTTTGCTGTACTGCTGTCCATGGGTCTGTGAAGATTGGAGGTCTTTTCCTGAAAACTGTGGATTTATATGATTTGTAGCTACCCATGCATTGTTCACACTATTGTAATGCCACAGCTCTTGCAGAGACCAATAGTATTTAAAATACTAAATTTATTTAAAAAATTAAACCTGTGCAGGGCTTTGGAATTCTTTTTCCCCAAACCACTGTGTCACCTTTTCCAGCCTTGGTTTCTACCTAATTTAAGGAGAGCTTCTTGATGTCTTTTTATCCCCATGATTTATAATGTCACTGTTGGGCCTTGTTGTTCATCTGGTTCATTCCTGCTGTTCCATTTCTCTAATAGGATTTTAGGTTTGTGCTAATCAGCATCATTTGTTTTCACTCATGTCTCCTACATGATCCCTGCATTACAGATGCTTGTAAGCATTAATATTAAAACTAAGTTAAACCTGCATTTAAAAGCAAATATTATTTAAAGCGAAGCAGAGGAAACACATGAAAAGAGATAACCTTTATGTTTGATGCCTGTAGTTACTGCCAGCTTTTGATACGTAAGGACAGTTAAAAAGTCACTGTCTGTAAACTTGGATGCTAGCAACATTGCTTTCATCTCTGTTTCACGTCACGTCATGCTTGGCCTTTTGGTCTTGTTTTGCATATATTTAAAGTAAGGGCACGTCGCTCTCTGCATCAAGAAGTTTGGCTGCATTTATAACTTGTGGAGTGTGACTTTGTCCTTATTTACACTTTACATGCTGATTTCTTTTTCTCTGTACCAATATAAATTCTGGTTTCTGAAGATATTTTTGGTAAGGGCACCGAAGTTACACTGTTAAAACTGGGACAAGATATAGGAGAATCTGTTCCGTCTGCGTATCTGTTAAGTTCGGAAATCTTTCTGTGCTTTATAAGATGCTTCCTTGAACCATGAGAGACATTTCAAAGAACTTTCCCCTTCTCACAGGGGTGTTTGCGTAATCATCTTTGCTGGAACAAGTTCCTTTGGCATGCTAATGAATTCTCAACTCCAGGAGGTTCTTTCTACAAAGTTGCTCTACATCAGATTTAGTGCTGTTAAAAGGACAGGGAAATGTAACCTGCAAAACATGTGCCATCATTGTTTATGCTGCTCCTGAAAATGTGGCATGTATGACGTGGAGTGATTGACTGGAGTAGTTCTATATGGTGTGAAACAAAATGTGCGAAGCTGCAACTTTGCTCTGTTGGGCATATGCAAGGCCCTGGGATAATGTGATTGTAGGTCTATGTTAATTAATCATTAATTATCCAAGAAGAGAAACAAAGGATTCGTGAGGAAAAAATGATAAAGGATCTGAGGTATCTATGACTTCAACATCCATAGTTCTGCTTTTTAACGGGTCAGCACGGGGTGTCTTGATTCCCTGGTCACAGTGCACATACAGTGCCTTGAAAACGTAGGCCTTAATGGAGAGCTGTGGCCTGACGGAGACTAGTGAATATTGCCACAGAACAACCATTCTCATTGGTTTTTTGTGTCTTCTCTGCAAATTTTCTTTAGGAGACACCAGAAGAAGAGAAAAGACTTCTGGCCCCTGTGCTACCAAATCACAGCCCTTGGTTGCTTTCTTTTCCTTCTGTCTGTGTGACTCCTGCATGCTTAAAGTTTCAGCTGGAGGTATTGGTTCAGTGCAGTCTGGCTGCTGGGTTACTTTATAAAGGTGCTTTACTGAAGAAAAACCAGTGTTACTCCAGTCTTCAAAAAGGACAAGAAGGAGGAATTGAGAACTCTTTGAAAGGGTAGATAACGGCAGGACAAGGGGAAATGGCTTTAAGTTGAAGGAGGGAAGATTTAGGTTGGATGTCAGGGGGAAGTTCTTTCCTATGAGAGTGGTGAGGTGCTGGAACAGCTGCCCAGAGAGGCTGTGGATGCCCCATCCATCCCTGGAGGAGTTCAAGGCCAGGTTGGATGGGGCCCTGGGCAGCCTTGTCTAGTATTAAATGGGGAGGTTGGTGCTTGATGATCCTTGAGGTCCCTTCCAACCCAAGCCATTCTGTGATTCATCTTCCATTTTGATTTTTATGGAACTAATGCATACAAATACTTCAATGCTTTGTATTTGTGTTATTATAATATATAAAATAAGTATGTATGTATTTAAAATTGTCAAAAATCTTAGTTTCTTAGTTTCAGTAATAATTTTCAATGGAGTGGAAAAAACCAAACTGCTACTCCATCACTAGAAATAATTACTTGAAACCACTCTATGTCCTTAGTAAGACTACATCGAGTACATCTCTTAATGGTGTCAGCATGATGAGAAGGATGTGGAAAAAGCCAAGAAAAATAGATGCCAGCCACTGAAGCTGAGGAGCTGTATGATGGGGGTCTTAGAAAACTCAGATGATAATTCTTTGTGAAGATTGGTAACTCTCCAGGTTTGTAGGTGCTTAGATATGGAGAGCATTGCTACTAACGGGTAACACTTCTGTTTGGTAGAGAAAAGTATAAGATAAAATGACTGACGTCAGAAGTCAGTAAATTCATTTCCAAAGCCAGAGCTCATTTGCTAGCTGCAAAAGTGATTGAAGTCTGGAACAACTTTTGAAGGGATAGTTATTTTTATTATGTGTGGGGTCTTTAAAGTGAGTTTAGGTTTATTTTTCAAAAGTGTAAGGCCAGTTTTAGAAGTTATTTGACCTGTGTGTACTGAAAATGTTTCTGAATCTCATAGTTTTCTTTTGTGGCCCTTTGCATGGTAGGTTTTGAGCACAGAGGATTGCCCATGTTACCCTCAGTGCATTAACAACATCTACGGTACTACCTTAAAACAATTCTTATTATTTTAAGGGCTTTTGCAGGTCATCCATGCACATCAGGACTCCCTCTTCTTCAGTATGCGGTGTGCAATTTTTTTTGTGTGGTGCTTTCCTAGACTACAACTCGAGATGTGGTGTCCAAATGGCAGAGCCATGTTTGCAGAGCCACAGGTGTGTGCTGCTGGGAAATTATGCAGAATGAGGATGTTTGAGGGCGCAGGGCCTTCTGGAATAGTGCTGAATGTGTTATAGGGCAGAGGAGGCAACCGCATTGTCTGTGTGGCTATGTCTGTAGAAGGGATTAGTGCAAACCAGTAGAGACACTTTTAGATTTAAATGGTGTAGAGAATCTATTGTCTATACTGCAGGCATATCATAGAACCATTTGAGTTGGAAGGGACCTTTAACAGTCATCTGGTCCCAGTCCCTGCAGTGAACAGGGATACCTACAGCTCCATCAGGTGCTCAGTGCCTGTCCAGCCTGACCTTGGGTGTCTCCAGGTACGGGGTATTTAATGGCTTTTTCTGATAATTTAGTTTTATCCGAAAGTCCATTTCATAGTCCCTGAGACCATTCTGCTCGCAAAACAGCAATGAAAAAGAGATTATCACAAGATATGCCTGAAAAAGATGTACTCCTTCTCTGAGCTAAATTGCTTGCACCTTTTATTGCAGCCATAGGGATGAAGTTTTGGATTGCACTGTAGCCAACACTTCCTACTTGTGAGGGAACCAGTTCTTTTCTCTGAGAGAAAGTCCAGGAATAAGCCAAGAAAGATGAAGTTTTGAAGGGTAGAAGAACAAATCTGGAAGCAAACCAGAGGTCTACTTATAGTTGCAGTTTAGACAAACCTTCCAAGAACACTGTAATGTGGGGTAAATGGTACTCTGTTCTCTTCTGTGATTTATCAGGTATTTTTTGAGTAATAGAAGGTCTTTGGCACTCATAAGAAATTTGACTCTCTCCCTTTCACAAAGCCTTCCTGCTTAGATCTTGGATCAGCTCTTGATATCGAGAACACAGAGAGAAGTTGCCCACACTGAAGAGCAATATGGATCCAAGAATATTGGCACAGCCCTTGGTATAATGTGGCCAAAAATAAGGTTATCTGAAAATTAGAAAAGGCTTTCTATTAATTAGAGACATTGATTTCTGGACCGGCCTTCCAACGGCAATAGTAAGGTAAAACACTTGTGTTTTATAGAAAGAACAGATCAGGGTATTGCTGAGAGCATGGGATTGGAGTCAGTGACCCAGACTGTTCCTTCTGGTGTTGTGCTCCTAGTAGAGTAACAATTGACCTGTACATTACAATGTAAAATACTTTCTATAGTGAACTATATTTATCTTAATAACTGACTTTTTTTTAAAAGATGATTTGACTATCTAGCCTTCACAAATCATACTGTGGGATAAAGGTAAAGATTTAACTCATTCAGGAAAATATGCTTCCATTCACGCAGAGCCTTCCATCTTTATATTCTCAGAAAAATGCCTTGGTGAATAAAGGCTTTTTTTTTTTTTATTACAGTCACAGCATCATCTCTTCTTTTTTAGTTTTAGTGAGGATTAATATTACTCTATCATTTAGTCATAAAAGAACAGGTCCTTATAATGAGCTGTGAGAAGAGAGAGGTGAAGAAGAACTTTGATAGACAGATCTGATACAATGACGTGGAAGATAACATACAATCCACTATCTCTGTATCTTGATCTTTTATATACATTCAACTGCAGGAAAAATAGAGGAAAAAGCTTTTAATTAAAAGAAAAAAAAGCTGCTACACAGTTTGCTTACAACAAATGTGCTTGAATTACTGCTGCATGGGAGCAGAGAGTATGTGTGACCATCAGACCCTCTTGGTGGGGTAGTGGTGGCTGTTTCTCATGGAGCACTGGAGCCTAATTGAATGAATCACTTTGCTAAGGTTTCCTCAAAGCTTTATCCTTCAGTTCCTTTTGCTGGGTGCAGACTGAGAAGACTTCGGAGAAGATATTTAATATCCAGAGCATTGTGAACATGTGATTTCCCTCATTTCTTCTTCACCTCCTTTTGTCCAAGGGGATGAAAAGAATTCCACCTCTGTGCTGTAGCTGAAGGAAGCTGCTATGATTGTGCTGCGTGTTTGTCCCTCATCAGTCTGTCATTTGTGGACCAATGGCCAGCTTCAAGCAAATCTGAAGGAAGAGTGGTATCACACGAGAGAGATCAGCAAGGGTTCTTGCTGATGGAGCAGCACTCTGCTCTGCTTTAGGTGGACAGTGGAATCATAGAACGTGCCCAATTGGAAGGGACTCTCAAGGATCACTGAGTCCATCTCCTGACTACACTCAGCATCACCCAAACCCTATGGCTGAGAGCAGTGTCTGTATGCTCTGGGGAGCTGTGTCATGCCCACCGCCCTCTGGTGCAGACGCCTTCTGTGTGACAGAGCAGAGCTCAGTGCTGCCCCTCAGCTCCCTGTGTGGAGCTGCAGCTGCCATGAGGTTTCTCCTCAGCTCCTCTGCTCTGGGCCCACCAGCCCCAGGGGCCTGTCATTCCTCATGCATCTTGCCTCTTAATGCCTCGCTGTATTTGTAGCCCTTCTTTGGATGCTCTGGTAGTTTGTCATGTCCAACTACACCCAGTGGTGAGGCCACAGAGCACAGTGGGGGACAGTCCCTTCCTTACTGGTAGTTGGCTCAAGCTGACCAGTATGTCCTCATGGCTTCCCAGTCACCACAAGCATGGCCTCAAGCTAACTTTGGTTTGCTCCTTTGGCTGTTTAAATGAAAATGTCAGATTGCATGTGGAGAGGAGCTGCTGGTGAGGTGCTGGAACAGGCTGCCCAGAGAGGCAGTCCCTGGAGGTGTCCAAGGCCAGGTTGGATGGGGCACTGGGTAGCCTGGTCTAGTATTACATGTGGAGGTTGGTGGCCCTGCCTGTGGTGGGTGGGTTGGAGTTTCATGGTCCCTTCCAACCCAAGCTGTTCTATGTGGAAGGAGCAAATTTTACAAATCTATAGGAAGAGAGGCTCTTGCTGGCTCATTTCTACACAGAGTATCTTGATTCAGCCATCAGTCAACACGAGATGCAGTTGCAGTAGGGTTTCTTCAGGAGTGAGGGTCTACTGGTGCGGAATCAAAACATGCTTTGTACATTAAGACTTTACTGTGTACAAATGCGACATTACTGGCATGTGGTGGTGTTCTTTCTCTGCACTGATCTCCAAAATGTACATTTTCCCCTAATTCTCATACATTCAACGAGAAATTGCACAAAGATCCGTGAAGATAGAAGTAAAAGCAGTTGATGCTGTGCCAGCTCGACGTTGTACTTCCAAGTAAATATTTTCTGCTCAAATCCTGTCTGCATTTCCTCTAGCTTTGCATGACTTTTACACATTGATTTTATTGTATGTGGAAGTGTCACCCTGAATCCAAACAACTGCCTGATTTCAAAGAGGCTGAGCTTGCGTTTGCTTGCAACTCTAATCCCTCTAAAATTACTGAAAGAGCGTTTGTCACTTGGTGGCCTTTGTTTCTTTTGTTTAATGATGTGTTCAATTCTTCTCTTAAAAACTTCTTCCACGAGATGTTGTCATTAAAGTGAGTGCATTAAACTCAACGTCATGAATAATTCATCATGCAGTTTTGGGGAAAAAAAATTGCCACGCAAAACTATGATAATTAGTTTTATGAGATAGGAAAAACATTATTTTCTTATTTAGACAGGAAGTGAACATTTATTTAGATACACTATTCATGGCATCCTAAATTATGGCATAAACTAGTGTTTGTAATTAAAAAAAATGACAAGTTAATTTGGAAACCAGCCCTAAGATATGAACTTGTACATTGCCACCTACCTGATAAAATTGATTACTTCGTGTATTTATGCATTTGTTTTAAAGTGGGTGGTTTAAAAATGTGATTGCACATTTAAAATTAGTCTTAATGCCGTGATGTTGCCTTTTATGAATTTGTTTGCATCTTATTCATATTATTTTGAGTAGTAAAATCAGTAATTTTCTGAGGACACAATGACAATTCTCATTAATTGCCTCCAGCCTTGTGCACAGCTTTAGGGAGGTTATGAGATGGTTGGAGAAACATAAGGCATACATCTCAAAATGTTACTTTTCTGAACGTAGGATTGGAAGTGGCCTAAACGCTGTCATACAAATGCTAACTTACACCTTCCCAAGGTAGACTGCCCAGCAGCATTGAACCTAGTTGTGGTCTTTTTCTCTTATTGCTACTGAAAATCTGTTTCTTGCAGATGGAATAGGGGACTTTAATGTTGAGTACATGCCCTAGGCTAGTCTCCTAGACCTGCATTTTGCAGAGCCTTGCATTTCTAGTTGTATGCACCGGTCCTCGGACTGGTGGATGTTGGTTAAGTTGAAACATACCTATGCGGAATTCAAATGTTGGGTATTTCCTACACAATCCAGTTTCTAATTCATGGACCCCAGCTTTGTCCTCAGCTCAAGAAGGTTCTGGTAAGCTACTTTGATCATCTTAGCAGTCTACGGGACCAAACATTTTAGCAAAAAACCCTTGAAAAATAAATACAATAAATCATATTTATAATTAACGTAGTAAATCTAATAAAGCTACTGAGGTACTTTTCTGCATTGGCGACAATTAAGAGTTGCAAAGTTTAATTTGGGCTGGATAAAGGTGGTTTAGGGAGCTGTGAGAGCAGGAGAGGAGGTGAGGTAGGGACCTGCGGCTTTGACAGAGCGGTTGTTTGGGTGCTGCCAACTGATGTTATAAGGCAGGTGTGCAGCCTGTTAGAGTTGGGAGCCAGGCTGGAATGAAATACTGTATAAAATACTCTCTAGGAACAGAGTTGAAGTCCTGCTGGAGAAAAAATGAATGGCCTAATTAAGTGTGTATCCTGATACATGACAAAAGCAGGATAACTGTAATGGATATGGACAGCCATAATTCTTGCATTTCCGAACTTTATAGCACCTGATTTTGTGATTGTAGGACTGTTTACATGGGTGGATAGAGATAGGACAAGGGGGAATGGTTTTAAACTGAGACAGGGGAGGTTTAGGATAGATCTTAGGAGGAAGTTTTTCACCCAGAGGGTGGTGACACACTGGAACAGGTTGCCCAAGGAGGCTGTGGATGCCCCATCCCTGGAGGCATTCAAGGCCAGGCTGGATGTGGCTCTGGGCAGCCTGGTCTGCTGGTTGGCGACCCTGCACATAGCAGGGGGGTTGAAACCAGGTGATCACTGTGGTCTTTTTCAACCCAGGCCAGTCTATGATTTGAGGGAAGTATTTGAATACAATAATGCTGTAAAAAAAGGCTTGTTGAAATGCAGTTAATGATTCGGAGCAGGCAATAGAGTTTTTATTCATATCTTCTATAGACTTAAATGGCAAGCATGTCTGATGTGTTCAGTGTTCTTAGTATGAGCAGTGGCAAAAGAATTGGGCCTTGTCTTTCCATATTAAAATACTGCTATATGGTTTTCACTTACCTTGAAACCCTTCAAAAGCTTGCCATTGAGTGAAGAGGTCAGCAGAGCTCTGCATTCATGGAATTCTTTTCCCTGCTGCCCTGAATTTGAGTTCCTTTTCTGTTGGTAGCTGTAGAAATGTTCTGGCTGTGCTTTAATAATGATGTTAACATCCTGAGCAGCACCTGGACATTTGGCATGGAAGGAAGGCAGAGGGCTGCTAGATGAAGGTTATAACTGCGAGAGCGTTGGACACAGGCAGTGCTCTATCTGAATTATTCCTAAGGATTCTTCATTAGTGTGTTTTTTCGCATCTGCTTGATGATTCTGGGACTACCTTTCCAGTGGCCTGTGCTTGGTTCAAAGACCTGGAAAAGACCTTTTCTTCCACCGAGGAAGACCCACTACTGTTCTTAGTAGCACGTAGTCATCTTGAACAAGAAATGGATTAAAAAAAAAAGAAATGTTAGCAAATAGTTTCTTTTCTCTGTTCCATTAAAGACATCATCAGAAGAGTCTTCACACCATATTTGACACCTTTTGTAACTTCGTATTTCTCACGGAACAGTGCGTACTGGTTTCATCAAAGCTTATATATGCAAACTTTTTTTGTGCTAATGTAAGCTCCCTCAGGGTTCTCTGTGGCAATAGCAAAAATTTTAACATTTTAACTTCTGCACTGCTGGATTCTGTGTACGTCACCTAAAAAGCAGCAAGAATTTTGTTTCTTTTTTGTTGTTATTGCTACTTCTTTGTTCCTTCAAAGGCTTTTCAAGATGCTTTCCTCTATTTTTGTGGATGCGCCAATTTCTTTCAATGATTTAAAGTCAGAAGATTTTCTCTGTTACTTTTTGAACTGACAGGTTCTTATTGAGCTTTCAAAGGCACTGCAAGATACAGGGTTGTGTCATTATCAACACTGTCAGATTCTTTTTGCGGTAACAAAAGAGCCCTCCAAAGACTCTCTACAGCAAGATGAGAATTTATTGTGGATGTGCAGAAACTCTGCCTGAGCTTTTCTCTCATTGCTCCTGATGTACCAAGTATCAACATGACAATAGCACTGTTATATGTAGTACGTAAAAGTCGTGCTGCCTATGCAAATAAACTGATATTTGGTAAGGCAGGTACACTAGCCCTAGGAACTGATAGGTAATGAAAGTTAAATATCTGTAGCTGTATAAAAAGTATTTTCATTTTTGTGTTTAGAGTTTTTGTAAGTAGATGCCCTGCCATCCAGAGAGACCTGGATAGGCTGAGCAGTGGGCCCAGGTCAACCTCATGAGGTTCAACATAGCCAAACTTGCAGGACTGTGGGTCGTGGCAACACCCACTATCTTTACAAGCTGGGGGATGGCACAGGTTGCAGGGTAGTTAGACATCCTGGTGGATGCCCCATCCCTGGAGGCACCCAAGGTCAGGCTGGAAGGGGCTCTGAGTACCTGATGAAGCTGTTGATGCCCGTCTTCATTGCAGGGTAGTTACACCAGATGACCTTTAATGGTCCCTTCCAACTCAAATGATTCTACGATGGTTCTATGAATTTCTGCCATTAGGCTCTTGCTGGGTTGCATATGAGCCTTTACTAATGTTCACATAGGTTCCAACCATGTAAGCTCCAGGTTGCTAGAGTAGGAAGAAGGGAAACATTGGCTCAGCAATGCAGCTGATGTCAAAAACAGCAAAAGAATATTGGAGTGGCAGTGCAATTAAAAAAATCCCTAAATAAGATTTCTTCCCTAATGAAAAGGGGAAGAGCCCAGTGTTATAAATAGGGAAAGCACTATGTTTCTTCCCATTTAAAAGCTATGGGAGCACACCACCATGAGTAATATTGCAGATGTTGAGATGTGAGAGCAAAAGCGTATGAACATGGATATCTCCTGTAATAAAAAAGGAAAATTTCAGATAAGCAGAAGGTTTAGAAGATGGCAAGCCCAGAGTGACATCATTGATTTTTAGCTTGTAAAGGTCTACGTTCCTTTGCTAGAACACATTACACAATCCTGTCTTCAGTGTGAGTTATGGAGTAAGAAAACGTTCTGAGTGTAAATTCCGGGACAGATGAACTGATTTGACTCTTATCAGCTGTGTATTTTTGACAGCTTTCAACCTTATCACTGAGGTTAAGTAAGCCGGCAAGATACAGTGTCATGTTTCAAGATTTAATATCAGTAGAATGAAGATCATCTTATTCCTTCTGCCAAAAATGCTGATATTTGCTGTTTCATTTCTTAAATATATATTCTTTTCTATTGCAAATGCTTCTATAATGCATCTCTGGGATACTGAACGCATCATCCGCTAGCGTGACCCAGTATATTTATGGACAAAGACTGTATTTCATGGAGAAATGTGAGGTGTCTTAATCTTCTGTTTCTTTGGCATGTTCTGTTTACTAAATGTAAACAGTGAGAGAAAATAATTACATTTTAAATACGTTAAGAAAGCTTGGAGGTGTTCAAGAACCGTATAGATGCAGTACTAAGGATCATGGTTTAATAGGCAGTATTGGTGGTAGATGGATGGTTGGACTGGATGATCATAGATCTTAATGATTCTATGATAAATGTTTATTTTTCTGGAAGTTGTTTTGAAATTAAATCTCACTTCCAGCAAGCCAAGTCAAATTTTCATTTTAATTCTAATGTGAGCAGGATTGGACTAACATACTTTAGATTCCTTTTAGCGTGGTGATTGACGTTTTAAATGAGTTGAGGGGTTTAAAAAAATGAGCTTGAGAACTGAAATTGAGTTAATTGCTATAGGTAAATGGGTGAACAAATGATTTACTACTTTGATAAATCTCACAAAAAGAGTGCCTGTAAAGTCATAATGGGGCCCTCTTAGCACGCGTATTTTAAGTTCTGTCCCAGACAGGAGGAGCAATGAATATGCACTGATATTATTATTATAGAAATAAATGAATAACTTGGAAATATATTCACGGTAATGATGTAGGGAAAATGTTTGTGATAGAGATTGCTTCACTTCCTCGCTTTCTGCTTTTTTTTATTTTCAATTTTCAGCGTTTTAATATCATCTTCTGACTAACCTTAATTAGATTTACGTTGGAGTTAAACATTAAAATGCTATTTGTGGGGTTTTTTTTTTTCATGGCAGAAATTAAAAAGGAGCCATTTCTCATTTGCCTCTCTGTATCGCTGTGCAACAACTATATGACTCCAAACTAAAGGAAGGAATGTTGATAAAGGAGATACTACAGTCAGTTGGAGCAGAACAAATTGAACCGGGGGAGGTTCAGGTTGGATACCAGGAAAAATTTCTCCAAAAGAGTGGTGAGGTGCTGGGATGGGCTGCCCAGGGAGGTGGTGGAGTCACCATCCCTGGAGGTGTTCAAGAACCGTGGAGATGTGGCACTAAGGAACACGGCTCAGTGCGCAGTGCTGGTGGGAGATGGACCTACTGTAAATCCCAGAGCAAAGCTGGGAAAAAAGAGGCAGAACTTAAACTCAGGTGCTATTCTCAGGTAACTTTTACATGGCCATCAAAATACAGTGCTTCTTGTATTTTGTGCTTTTCACAGGTTACTTCTTTAACCCACATAAATTTCTTTGGTAATGTCTTTACTCATTTGTCTGAATTACCCCTGGGTTTGCACTATTCACTACAGCGATGGGGCAGGCTTTAGTTTGTGAACTGACGTCTGTTATCAAGTTCTTGGCAAAACATTCCAGTTACTAAAATAAGCTGAACAAATCACCTGAATATTCCAGGTTCTTGGTGGCATGTGTTATATATTAATAGCAATCCTGCACAGAAACATTCAGATCATTGCAAGCTCAGATCATCAGATGCTGCTTTTGAGAACAGGGTATAATAAATATCTCCTTCCAGAGCTCTTGTCTTTTATTCCTACCTGTTCAGCTATAATTGTACTACCTGGACAAAATACACTTTCAAGTTCTTCTATCTTAAGAAGATGAAAGTTTGGTTGCCGTTTAGGGTTACTGACTTGTGCTAGCCCATGGTTAGAATTGAGACAGCTATTTTTGCTGCCTTCTCAGCATCCTTTTCTTCTGAAAAGATTGTTTGACTCTTGTTGTACCCACATGGATCAGCTCAGGATCTCTCTGAAAGGTTCTTGGATTTCAGCAGAGCCCAGGAGCTGCTTCTGATTGCTGATGCATGTTCTAGGGGAGCCTGTTTGCTCCTTGGGCTCTCTCTTTGAGAAGCTGAGACAGTGGTTTAATTCTTTGGTTGTTTGAAGTGCGGTATTGTAAACTTCCCAAGTACTTCGATCATGTCGGATTTGTGGTTCAGAAGCTGATTAACACTTGGTGTTGCTGAGCCTCATGACGTTCTCCTGGGCCCACTATTCAGCCTATGTCCCTCTGGATGGCATCCCATCCCTCAGGTGTGTCAGCTGCACCCCACAGCTTGGTGTTATCCACAAACTCGCTGAGATTGCGCTGACCCCACTGTCAGTGTCATTGATGAAGATATTAAAGAGCGCTGGTCTCAGTACCGATCCCTGAGGGCCACCTCTTGTCACTGATCTCCATCTGGATGTTGAGCTATTGACCACCTCTCTCTGAGTATGGTCATGCAGCTTCACAAAGTCAAACTGAGTTTATGTGGGCTCTGTAGTTGGAAACACATTTTTAAAGTCCAAGTGCCAGTTTAAATGCAGTTTAAATTCATAAGTTTTGTATGTGATTAATTTATAAGTTCTAATTCCATCTCTAGGTGCTGTGGTCTAGTTTTATAGCGCACATCCTTCTTGGTCAGTGTTTGTCTCCATAAGCAGTGAGCACAAAGAAGGCAGTGGCAGTCATACATATATTTTATGAATGCAAAAAAAATTAATTTTAATATTTGCTTATGGAAACAGAGGTTATGGAAATAATATAAAATGAATGTAGAGTAAATGAAAATTTATAAAATACATCTGTATATATTTCTAAACTATCAGAATGTGGAATGGGCTTTCAGATGTTAAACACCTTATTGTATTCTTATTTTTTTTTTTATTCTTTGACCCGGGTTAGGAGGAGGAAAAAAAAGATGACGGAATTCAGAGGATGAGAAGCGAGAATTGGGAGATTGCAAGTAACATTTGCAAGTCTTTTAACGTGAAGGTAACAGAGAGCCAAATGGTTTCCGAACAGGGACATTTCATGGGGTGATTTATCTGATATGGCATTGCCATTTGTTGTATAATTTCAGCCTTGTTGCTATGGGAACCCATTTTACTGTTGCGGTGATTGTTAATCAGGATCTGTAGTTATACCATTTTTACCACAAGGCCTTATATCCTTAGAGATTAAATCATGGTTCTCATTGACAGTGGTGTTCATCAAACATTATTGCCTGAAATAAAATGTGACCAACCTTCCTGTCGTTCTTCTCAGCGTTACCAGAATCAGGGAGCAGAAGCCCAAGTTAACTTTTACAGGAACTCAAGGATTCTGCCTCAGTTCCATTTGTCATGTTTGTGCAGTTCCAGGAAGAGGGGAAAAAGCTTCTGCCTTTCAGTGTAATCATTTTATTTTTTATTTAATTGGAAATGAACCGAGTGATCTGGAGATGCGCTTTCCATGTATTCCTTCTTTGAGGCTCTTAAGGTAGAATTAAAGCTCATGGTCATGGTTACTTAAGAACTCATCTCTCTGCGTTATAAAAAGAGAGGGGATTGGGTTTTATGTAGAATTCAACACTCAGAGTTCAAATACCTGATGGTGTAAATATTCTGCGTCTTTTCAGCCTCCGTTTACTTTTACAGCTGTCCATGCAGAGAGAGGATGTTGGCTGGGATAAGGTCAAAAAGGCTAATGCTGCAGAGGTCCTATTGTCCGTTGCTCCTGCTGACACAGGAAACTAGGGTCAAAGAGCATGGCATCTGTGGTGCTGATACTGGTCTGTTCTTTGTGAGGTGAATAGAAAATGGACGAGGAATTCTTTCTCTCCGAATTTGCTCTCTTGGTGACCCAGTGAACTAGGTTTGGGTATTTTTCTGAATGCTAACAGCTTAAGGTAACCAGGATATTGTGGATGCCACATCCCTGGAGGCATTCAAGGCCAGGCTGGATGTGGCTCTGGGCAGCCTGGTCTGGTGGTTGGCGACCCTGCACATAGCAGGGGGTTGAAACTAGATGATCACTGTGGTCCTTTTCAACCCAGGCCATTCTAGGATTCTATGATAAAAGTTCTTGCATGCTATTTTAATATATGTTGCTCGTTTCTTTGCTACCAGAAAACATTTGAGTTCTAAAAAGAAGCCATTGGTAACTTGGAAACTGATGCTGCCACCCAAAATTCACAGAAAATGTGAAAAAAAACAGAGTGGTGAACTGCCCCATTCGATGAGTGTTTTATGCTGAAACGTTGCAGTGGCCAAATAGGTGCCAAAATTTTTCAGTGTTCGCCAGTGATCATCGTAATGGAGCCATTAAACAAAACGCTCATCTCTGAGCCCAAACTGCTGACCTCTGCTGGCAGAGCTCCAGTTCTTCTGTACCCCGGTCAACTCCTTTAATTGCGCGATGAAAAGTTGTCAACACAAAATTTGTGATCAATCGCATGATGAAATTATGTGGATTACGCCTGATGAGTTCAGGCTGGGCTGGGAAGTCTTTCTGTGATTCCTCTATTAAAGGAGTGGAGTTTTGGCAGAATTTCTAAAGCCCTAAACCAGAAGGGTGCAGCACTGCTAGCGCCGTTCCCAGATTTATGTTCATCAGGGAGGATTACTCAGTATGAGGCAATCAGGTAGCGCGTTGCAGGATATTTCCCCAATAACCTCAGATTGTTAACATCTTTCCTAATGCACCAAATTCACAGCTTGTCTAACGTTGAGTCAGCCAGGCTGAAGCAGGAACACCTATGTCACAGCTTTGTTTCCACTTCGTCATGTTCCAAGTACGCAGAGGGATGCGGAATCAAAATATTAGCAGGGTGCTGGCCACGTTTTTCTGATCCCTTTCCTGATTATTTTTTTTCCTTCCTTATTCTTTTCCACATTTGCTGCTGCCGATACCCAGCCCCCACTATAATTCTGATTGGCTAAATTAATTCTGCAGCATCCTGCTGTGAATAATTATGTTCATCCAGTGTGGAGCTGGATGCCTTTCTCTCCACCCCCCCCTTCCTCGTCTAAATTATAATGTGACAATTGAAGCTCACAGCTGGCTCATCAGAGGTGGCCAGTTTGGGAATTGGCACATCTGAATGTGCCTCTCCGTTAACTCTCTGCCTTGATTGCTTAAGACAAGACATATGTAAACCCCATGATTATTACCATTTTGTGCGTTTCACAAAGATACTGCTTTAAACTGCAAAGCTGTTGTGTTTGCTGGGGGAGGGGAAATTACAGAAATTTTTCTCTTCCCCTCCCCACCGTTCCTTCCAACAATAAATAGCTGTCAGACTTATGTCAAGAATGAAATTATAGGAGCACATGAGGCCTTGATTACATTGTTTTGGATAGATTGCTATTAGCATACTGAAATGAAGTCTAATTTTTCAGTGGTTTAGCTCAGTCAAGAATCAAGTGACACAGAGGGGGAAGGGATCTCACCCACAAGGAGCTGTGATGTAATTCCGCACAGCCCTTCTGTAGCCTCTTTCAGTCATCAGTGGTTAAAAACAAACTATGAAATAAATATGTTCTGCTGAGATGTGTTATTAGTGGGGCGGTGAGGCAGGGCTGCTGTGTTGCTGAACAAAACGTTCAGGTTAGATGTCATTCTTTGTGAACTTATTAAAGACATCTCAAACGAAAATTGGTGTATATTTAATCTGTCTTCACGCAGCATCCACTTCTCTCAATGTGCTTGTGTCTTATAGTTGAAATTATACTAGTTTTATATTAGTTTTTGCATAATTCATAGCATGTTGCCAGTTTGGGCTCCTCTAACAATGTGTGCTTATTATCCCATAATGTCTAGGGCAAGTGCCCTTGTTGTGGCTCTGTTTACAGTTCCTGATGATGTGCACACACTGCTTGCTTAGTTTGGAAATCTTGTGTTTTGTATTCTGTGAGAGTCTCAACCTTTCAATGCTTCGTCATCTGTGGCTCCAACGTAAGTAGCTTTACTAGCCACAGCCACGTTGTTTTAACTACCTCTGTTTCACTGGGACGGAAATAAATGCAAATTATTTTTGACTGATTCTTGAGACAATCTAACCTAGAGTCTGGGAAAGGTCAAGATTCATTTGGGTTTACTGGGACAGCTGAAAGCAGCAAGAAGGGTGTGCGGATGGTCGATGATGAGGCATGAGAAGTGAGTTGGCCATGTTGGTTCTGAACAGCAAGGTAGTAAAAAGAGGCATAAGGCATCTGCATCAAGTAGTGAGAAAGACTTTGTGTCACAGCACCATGAATTTATGGGATGATGTGCACCCTACAGAAAATCGATACTGAAATGGTGGACATTTTTACCTTTCTAATTTGAAATTCTGCGTACTTTACTATAACTTAATTGCATCAGCTGCACTGTAATTACAACTAATTCAAATATCCCTAAAATGAAACAAAATAATTTGTTTATTCATTGAAAAGGCAGTTGTGAGGCCTGATGTTTTGAAGACCTCTTAATACCCAAAGTAAACACTTTCTTCTTTGGAAAGAGGTGAATTTCCCCTTTGGCAAAGCTTGGCATTCCGGGTCCCATCGCTCTCCCAGCTCAACTCTTGGGAATGCCAGGAGATCCAAGCTTGGAAGGTGCTTGGGCAAATTCAGAGGAGAAACATTGATGGCTGTTAAACAATAAATATCTCTTTTGTCTAATAGAGGCCTTTTGTGCAGATGATTAGAAATGGGAGAATATATAAGGCAGTGCCACAGTGTGCTTTCACTGTCATATGTGGGCAATGTTAAAGGATCATTCTATTGTTTTATCATCAAAGAAACTGAGCTAGATATTACTTCAGTCAGATCCAGCGTGGGTGTTCTTATGGTTATACTGAATATTGACCATCTTGCATTTTAGTTAGCCTTTACCTAGCGTTTGTCTTTGCTCTACTCCAGATGGTTGGGATTAAGTTAAGCCTTGGACTTGCTCAGTAGGTTGGACTTTTTTTGAATGGTTCCATATACAGCTGGAAAGACAACTTGAATGACAGCTCTTGCCAAAATAGATGTTACTGATTTCCATGTGTTAAGTGATCTGGGTTGCTTAAGGAGTAGAGGCAGACATGAAGAACAAGGGCAGAGTAGAGCTGTAAGATGTTTAACCAAAGAGCTCTCTGAGTAAAATACAGTATCTTTCTTTGTGCCCATTGACTATATTTTGGTACAACCTCAAGAAACACATTGTGTTGTCTCTGTATTGGTTTAATAAGAAATCTCTCTCTCTCGCAGTTAATCAAATAGCACTTTTGAAAGTGTGTGTAAGAACATCCTGAAATGACACAAAGGTGAAATAAGTGAAGTCACTGTTAAACAAAATGTCTGTTCCACTGAATTCAGACGAAAAAAGCCCCAGGAATTCCAAATGGGAAAGAACAAATTCTGTATTTTAAATGGCAAGCTGAACTCAGTTAAAAAACAGAGATAAAAATATAGAGTAGGTATAAATAATATTTTAAATATGCTTTTGATGCATAGAAAATCCTAATCAAATGAATGAAGAGTCTCAAAAACTTGATGTAACATTCCTAAATTCTAAAAATCAATTGAAATACTTTTTAGGGCTAAACCACATTTCTTGCTGAACTGTAATTTCATAGGTTAGTTCAACTAACTGCATGAAACAAGAATTTCCCTCTATAATGGCAGTGTAGCCACGTCAGCTGTGCTGAAGCTGATGGGAGTTGTGGGTTTGATGTTGTTAGGTACTGAATACTGCCCAGTTTGAATAAAGATTTTACAACATAGTACTCAAAATAATCTTTGAAAAATTGCTTGATTGCCTATTTCTGGTGTCTGAATTTTTCACTTTAGTTGCACTATGATGTGACTATCTGGTATGAGTACTTTTAATGAAGTCAAAAGAGTTGAAAGTGTAGGAGCAGCTGGTGATGGGAATAAATCTTTTAGACATTTTGAGTGCTTTACAAAAAAAAGTGAGAGAATGCAAAGTCATGTTAGTATCTGCATGACTTAATGAAAGAAGCAGATGATGTGCTAACACAGCCAGGGGGAAAACTGTTATGTCACTTACTTCCCAAGGAATGTGAGTTTCAGACATAATTAACCCAGCATTCATACACTTATGACAATACTATTGATTAGCTAATCAATGATAACTAACTACACACCTCTAAATTACATAGTTTAAAACACATTGCATTATATCAATGGAAACAAACCAATTAAAGTGCTTTAAATGCATACAACTAATCAGGAACTTAATACATGCTAATTGTGACCAAAATTTCAATTAATGTGTTGATACATTACATCATATTCAAGAGTGTAAAAAAAAAAACACGAAGTAATCGCATTCATCATGATCATATCAAATGATCTCTGAAATGTACTATCAAGAAGTAATAGCAATTTTCTGCCATCTCTCAACGTATTCCTGCTACACAAAGAGAATTCATCTCTTCATGTATGTGTAGAATGCCTGGCTTAGTTTGTCCCATTTCCAGAGAGATCTCATGCTGATATTGTCAAATCAATCTCTTTTTATCATCTCCTTTTGCAAACTATGGTTGAATACTGTAATGTCTTGCAAGAGATTAGCACTGGAGAGGATGAGGTGGTGGGTTGTAGATGACTGACATGAGGATAAATACGGTTGTTTGGAGGATCTTTTCTCTCACAGAGTAAGGTTTGTGTGTTGAATTATGACTTGGAGAGCACTAACAAATCAGCACTTTCTCTTTGAAAAATGATTTGTTGCTAATTAGAATTTGTATCAATATCTCTATTGTTGCATTCTTTTTGTTTTATTTGTAAAGCAAGCAGAATGTGTACAAACAGACAAAAGGAGGAAAGGAATGTAGTGCTCAAAATTAAATGGAAATGGGACACAACTTAAAAAGTCTCTCTCTGCTGTGATTAATGTAACTATGAATTGTAATGACTCAATATCAACTTGGTAGGTATAGAAATAGAGAGGAAATAGGGGAAAAATTGCTAAAAATCTGAAGAGCAGCTGACAAATAAATAGGTACATCAGGAGTTGGATCAAGTTTGATGTCAGTACACAAATTGAGATGTCTTTAACTGCATTAGGTTTCTACACTCTCATTATGGTCACTGGTGATCTGGTCCATGTGTGATCCAGGGAGGGCCAGTAGTGTGCGCATCTGCTGCAGGCAGTGCATCCTGGGCCAGGTGGTGGCTTTCCCAGCTTGTGCTGGGTGTGGGCTGGGACACAAAGATGTGGGAAATAGAATGGTGCAACTCATTAATTTTTCTGGCTCATCTACACATCTGATTTGAAAAAGTTTTTGGTGGCATAACTTAATATTTTCCTGTTGAAAAGGAAGTCGATTAAGAAAAGGAGATCCTTTGATTTTTAAAAAGAAGTGTTTCCATTTGGGGCACCTCTAGCAAGATCCAAGGCAAGAAGGAGCTGAAGTTAACCCAAGAGTATGGGAACTTGGATGCTCTCACCATGTATGAGAAATCCAGCTTTCAACTCCCTCCTTTGGCTAACTGGATTTTAATTTGTCATCCCCTTTTCTAAGAGATTGCCTTAATCACTAAGGAATGTATATATATGTATATGTATATATATATTTTTTTCTGGTAATAACTTTGAAACTTTCTGTATTTGTATAAAATGTTGACCCCATTGTCCCATTTCCAAAGAAGTGCTCTGAGTGTCCCGCAATCAGGCTAAAGTCCAGCATGAGTTATTTCTACTCCACTACAACTGCTTTTGCTATAAGAGATTATCACTAGGTGATCTAGAATACATTTTTCTATGAGTGTACTCCTGAGAAATTGCTGGTAAATAGATGGGAGCATGAAAGCAAGCAGGAAAGAGACTTGAGTTGTTAAAGATATACAGAAAGGTGGAATGACAGCTGAAGTAGACATGAGCTGTGAGAAGTATGTAGAAAATATATGAAGTGCTGGAAGTCCTGTTGCAGAATGATACAGGAGAGTAAGCAATGTGATCCTGTTACAAGTGAAAAACACATAAAATAAGGTCATTGTTCTGCCCTACTTGCCTGGTTGGAGTACTATGTTCTATTTTGGACATCACTTTAAAAATAGCACAAATTAACTAGGTTGACTCTGTGTCATCTACAGATACACTGAATTTTGCAGAATAAAATCTATTAAGAGATTTGAGTACAGTTGAGTTCTGTGTTTCTTTCACAAGAGCTCATCGCTGAGCAAGACACATCTAGGGCTGGAATGACTGCCGTTGGTGAAGAAAGTGCAGGATTAATGTACAAAGGCAAGACTGCATTTAAGACTGGTAAGAGGAGATTGGTAAGAGAGCTCTCTGTAGAACATGGGCAACTAAGCAAGGATAAAAAACAAAGGCTTGAGACAGAGGAATATCTGGTCCAGCAGCTGAATGTTCTTTGAATGCACACCTCCCCTCTGTCCTTGATTCTGCAGACATTGCGTGCTCAGATGCTCGCTTTGTGACACTGGGAGGACACTGAGAATCGATCTCATTTACTTGTCCTACAGAAAGGCATAAACTGAGAAAGCTTCCTGGAAAAGAAAAAGGGAAAGTTTAGTTAGATCCCATTTTGTAGCGAGAACTGTTAAAGGACTTTTCCTGGGAAGGAGGGCAATGCTTGGGCAGCAGCCCTTGCATGGATGAAAGGACAACAGCCTGCCTACACCATATCCTTACCGATAAATATTGGAGTATCAAACTTGAGATGATGATGTTTTCTGTATGTGAAGTTCCAGGAAGAATTCAATCTATTGTAAAATAGTCAGCAGAGAAAAGGAGTTAATTCAAAAAGTGGACATTCCGTTAATTTGAAAAGAGATTGAAGACAGTGGTAAGGTTTTATTTGAAGAAGTGAAAATCTTAGTCCTGCCAAGCCAAGTGAGGTTATCAGTGTGTTATAAGATCAAGCAGCGTGTAGGAAGAAAAGGCAGTCTGTCTCTTGTCCCTTGTCTGCAGAAATCCATCTGTATATCCTCCTGCGTGAGAGAGGCAGGTCTGGAGTTGTTCACTTCGGTTGACTGGTTTCCTTAGGGTTATACTGATACTTTGAGGTAATACCTTTGGTTTACAAACCCTAGGCTGAAGGACCTAGCAGAACACTTAAAGCTTTGACCGACCCTGAGAACCATGGAAAAACACTGGAGTATTTGAGAACATGAAACATTCTTTCTCATCTCCCCACAGAGCGAACACAAGTAGCTACCGCGTAGTAACATATTTCTATTCATTTTAAATGCAGTCTTTTAAAAAGAAAAATCTTCTCAACAAATTATGCAAAGAGATGGTCAAGAAAGTTTGTGCAAGGAAATGCCATCTCTTACAACAAGCAACGAGCAACAGCAGTTTCTATTCCTATTAAGCGTATAAAGAGAATTCCTTTTGTACTAGGCAGCAATCCATGTCAAAAAGGGACGAGTGTATTTTAAATGCCATCCACAAAATCAGCCACGTTTCCAATAGTAACAGAACCCAACAGAAAATAAGCTTCCGTGTGAACTGAACAATTTGAGGATCAGACTTGGAGGTAGATCGCTGCTCTGCACATTTTAATGGCCTCAAACCTGCCGATGCCTGCTTTGTACTTCAGCATGTATGTCTAAATACGTACACAAGATTGTCCTGGTTGTTTGAGGAGACGCTCTGGTTGATATATTTTACTGTGATATTATCAGCTGGTGGTTTTCATGGCATATGCAAATAACCTCATTCAGAGATGACTTCCAAGTTTTTTCCATAAAGAAAGCAGCATCCTTTCATTTAATTTTTGAGATCTATCCGTTTGGGACACAGGATAGGATACAGGATTCTGTACAAAACTATGAAAAAGGAAGAAGTGCATCATGCATCACTACGAATCGGATCTCAGAAACCAACCAATCCAACCAGTGATCCATGGGATTTACTTATGGAAAGAAATAAAGAAAAGCATAAGGAAAACAGAAGGTGAACAGGCAGGGAGGGCACCATGAGATGATAAGGGTTCAGATGGCCAGGGACAAACACTTGTAATATTAAAAACAAAGACAGTGAGGTACTGCAGTGTGTCCAGAGAAGGGCAACAAAGCTGTGAAGGGTCTGGAGCATGAGTGTTATGGGGAGCAGCGGAGGGCACTGAGATTGTTTGGTCTGGAGCAGAGGAGGCTTGAGGGGAGACCTCATCACTCCCTACATTGTCCTGAAGGGAGGTTGTGGTGAGCTGGGAGTTGGCCTCTGCTCCAGGGTAACAGCGATAGGACAAGAGGTGATGGCCTCAGATTGCACCAGGGGAGGTTCAGGTTGGATATTAGGAAACGTTTCTTCTTGAAAGGAGTGGTGGTGCGGTGGCACAGCTGCCCAGGGAGGTGGTGGGGTCACCGTCCCTGGAGGTGCCCAAGGAATGTAGAGATGTGGCACTGAGGGATGTGGTCAGTGGGTGTGGTGGGGGTGGGCCGGGGTTGGGCTTGGGGATCTGGGAGGTCTTTTCCAATATTAAAGATTCAATGAAAGAGAAAGAAGAACAAGTCACTCCTGTAGTTAAAACAAGTAGCTCAAGATGAAGAAAGATTTAGCCTAAGCATGTCCACAGGAGGTTTTTAACAACATTTTGAAAGATAAAATCGAAAGTTTAAGAGCATATTTTTCTAAAATGATGAATGTCTAATATCACCCACCAGTATCAGATTCTAATCAGTTCTTGAAGTAAATAGAAATTAGTCATCTCAATTAATTATGTGGGGTTAAAGTAAAATCTTGCTCGAGTTTAACCTTTTTTCATCTTGGGAAAATAACTTGAAGTTCTGCAAGGTGTGTTCTCCTCTTGGTGCTGCAGCGAGGAGGTTCCACGAAGGTTGTGTTGCTCGGAGAGGGAGCGCCACCTCTACAGTTTGTTCCAAAGTGGTTTGCATTGTGCGCACATCCTGCAGTGCGTTTATAAGCTTTGAGAACAGAGGTTCTCAGTGGGATCTATCATAGAATGGCCTGGGTTGAAAAGGACCTCAAGGATCATTTAGTTTCAACCCCCCTGCTATGTGCAGGGTCGCCGACCACCAGACCAGGCTGCCCAGAGCCACATCCACGTCTAGACAGGTGCACACCTCCACTTTTGTTTGGTTTCGCTTTGCAGGTTTCTGACTGCTACTCTTGCAGAGGTTGTGCAGAAGCGTGTAATCTTCCACAAGGTCAGAGGAAAGTGTTAAAAGAAGCAGAAATGTGAACTGGCCACGTATACAATACCTGCTTGAGCAGAGCCCAAACTTTCAAGGTCTTTTTTTTTTTGCATCATACGAACAATGCATTCCAATTTTTGAAGGAGCAATACAGCTTGTTTCTTAGAAAATACTGTTAAAGCATGGGTCAAACTATCACATTAATTACCTGGAGGTCATTTCGAGAAAATTACTATCAAATGTGTTGAAAAAGGTTCCATATTCTCACAGAAATTATGATCCGCTGTTTCTATGGAAACTGCAACAGTAGTTCATAAAAGCTTTTTAATGGAGGTTTACAAAAGCCCAACATCCTGAAGTCTAGCAACATTACTGAAAAAGCACACGCTCATGCACACGTGGGGCTAATTTCATCTGCGCTGCAACTCCAGGCTCCAGCTGGATCTGCATCAGGCACGAACCGAGTCCGTAGCATTTAATAATATTCTGAGATGTAGGGGTAAATATTATAAGATAATATTTGAGTTGTAATCCTCAAATCTTTCTCCTCTGTTGGAGGCACACGCGCTGTCGTGCTGTCAGCTGGACGGAACGGAGCAGATCTTGGAGGAGCTGAGCTGTTTAAAAATGAACGTTGTTTCAATCCATACAACGTTCCTGCTTTGGATTTGGTTTTTATATTTCCATATTCCATTAACTGTGTTTTTCTAGTGGCTTCGGTCTAGAGCAAGGCTGAACATTCTGCTCTCTTACACATGCTTAACTTTAAGCGCGTGAATAGTAATATTGCCTTCAATGCATAAAGATAAGAAGGTGCTTAAGTGCTTTACTGGCTTAGAGCCAGATTGCTCAGCTCCCAGCAAGAGCGTGCCCAATATCAGTGATTAATAATAATGAAAAGAAAATTTGCATTTTCTTAGATAGTTTATTGATAAACATCCCGAGATGAATGCTCCTCTTATCTTCCATATACGCACAGGCTGCTTCTGCAGTAAGATATCATTGTAAAGCATTTGTTAAAGGCACAATGGAATGCAGCTTGGTGTCTTGTTATTGAGAGGGCTAATGAGTGTGAATCTTGGAAATAGAGGAGTAATGTGGTATTTTAGTCCCAAGTGCAGTCAGGGTTATCATGGAGCTTTTGGGAAGGTTCAAAACATTGCTGATTTGCTGACAAACCTGTCGTAGCTCTTCAAAGCTTGATAACTATGCAAGGGGAAAAAAAAGAGTGGTTGGAGTGATGGTGAAGAGGCCGTAGCAGAATTGAATGGAGTGAAAGAAACCCTTATAGCACGTGCCTGCAGGTGTGCTCTATGGTTTGTCTGCTTTCTGCTGGGACTCCCTAAGGACGTCCCATTTGCTTTGGGTAATGAATGACCTTGTGGAATGGAACCACAGGCTGCACGCTGACTATTGAATCCTTAATATTTGTGTTTGTGTTTGCTACTGTACACATATTTGGGGTTAAATTTATGATAAAAAAAGAATTGCTCATCTGCATAAAAAGGGCTTGGTTTATTTTGGTTAAGTGGATATGGGATGGAGGGAGAAGAAAATGGCTAAACAGTTTGTTTTGTCATTTGCAGAATGTGCAGTGTCATTTTAAACAGAGCCCCACGGTTATCCCCCTTTCTGTGTAATGGTTTTGTGCCTGCACTGGGGCTCCTGGAGGAAGCGAAAGACTCATCCTAATGGGAAGGGAGCCTCTGAGCCTCCCAGCAGCTCACACACATCTTCCACCAGAGGATCAGCATAAGGGCAGCCCCGGCAGCACCTCGCGGTGCATGTAATGTGCAGATAAGGACCTTATCAGCGAGGGCTTCTCGGCTGATTTCTTCCCATGGCACTGAATTGCTTGCTCCTGTAAACATAAGCGCTGGCTTTAGGAATGGGAAAAAAATCAAATACTGCCTTTGTTGCTTTTGTTCCACATGGCCCCAGTTTGCACATGAAGTCCTGGGAGGTTTGTATGTAGGGGCTGCTGAGTGCTGTCCTGAGCTCAGCTGAAGGGACTTGGGAGCCATTACTGATTTCTGCATAAGGCAGGTGTTAGGGATAGCATGAGACTGTAGTTTTGGAATAAAGTGGGATTAAAGTGAAGTGTGGGGCGAAACTCCCACTGTCTTCAATGAGAACTGTGTTTTCATCATTGACTGAAGTGTTTTGTGTTTTTCTCCCTCCATCTCACTAGTTAAAGTAGTACAACAGATAAAAAAAAAGATCACAAACAGAAAACACAGAAAATATAAATGAGCTCTACATGTAATAACGAGACGGAATACTTCTATTACGGCAGACAGCCTTATAGCTTCTGCTGCAGCCTTTTGCCTGCTGACGGTCCACACAGATACACAGGAGAGGACCAACAGGTTGTCAGTTTTGGTTGTGTATGTAGAATTCAAGGAACCCTTGCATAGGTCTGGGACTGAAACTTCTCAATGACAGAATGAGAAAAACACTTTTCTGTCTTGTCTACATCACAACCCATCTTCATTATCAGTGTATTATTATACTGCTGGGCTCTTGGTAGAACCGTGTCATGGAGTGGCTTGGTTTGGATGGGACCTTAAAAATCATCCAGCTCCAATTCCCTGCACGATCAGGGCTGCCAACAACTGTTCCTCTAATGCTTAAGAAAATCTCCTTTAAACTGAAAAAGAAAAATCATTTGAGTTCCAAATAAGTAATTCTTGAAATTCTCTACCCTACTATTTCTGGTACAGTATTTAAAATTACGTTGGTATTGTAATGGTGAACTTGATCAATTATTTTTATGGAAGGAATGAAAATACTACCAATCGTAAATAGAGAGTTAACAAAAATACATTCCCCCCCCCTCCCCCAGGAAACTCTTAATTAAATATCAGAGGAGAATGTGTGATGTTACTGTTTCTAAGAAGGGTCTGTTTGTCTCTCAGATACTTTCTCTGCATCAGCAAAGAGGAAAACAATGAGCAATGCAGTTTAAACCTCAATAACCTGCTTCAAAATTTGGCAATCCAACACACGTGTAATTTCATTCCTAGTGGTGTTGCTGAGAATATTTATTTAATTAAATATCATCTGTTTCCTCATTAATATGTGACTCTTCTTGGCTATTTTGTTGTTTCCTTTGTGCAGAAATCATCCAATAAATTTGCATTGGCTCTGATGTATTTTCTTCATTAGATGCTTGGGATGATGAGTCCCCAGGCAGGCCTTAATTTGATTTACGGTGTGCAAAGAATTGAACCTTTTTACAAATTAAAACCCAAATGAAACAAGCCGTAACCTTCACTGGAGCTCTGAGAAGTGCTGCCATTTGTTCTCTTCCTTTTGAACGATCAGACAGAGGAACTGCAATGATATCATAGGACACTGTTAGGACTGCTGGCGTAAAAACCATTCTAAAAGTATTTGTTAACTTAGTTAAATAGCCCTTACCAAGGCAAAAGTATTCATGAACTTAATGCAGAAATGTGTTTATCTTCCTTCTGTTTTAGTTGGTGCCCTACCTGTATATTACATAGGTAAAATGCATTGTTTTAATCTGTTAATTGCAAAGGTGGTGTTGACATGCGCACAAGAATACGCTTTATGCTAACAAAAGTGAGGTGGAAGAGCTTCAAAGCTGCATGTGCTTGAGAAAGCAGAATGGAATCATGGAATGGCTTGAGTTGGAAGGGACCCTTAAAGGCCATCTGTCCCACTCCCTGCACTGAACAGGGACACCCACAGCTCCATCAGTGCTCAGAGCCCTTCCAGACTGACCTTGGCTGTCTGCAGGGACTGGGCACCCAACACCACTCTGTGCAACCTGTGCCAGTGCCTCACCGCCCTTATTGTAAAAAATGATGATCATTTTGACAAATGTCTGAATTAAAGTTATCTGCAATTTATAAAAATTGAGTAGATATCCATTGAGATCTGGGACAATTTCCTAGCAGTGGAAGTCTGGCACTGTTGTAGGCCATGCGAAACAAATCTGTGAGCAACAGGCAGGCTTAATTATAAATGTATTAACAGTGTGGCTAACATGCTGGGTTTCTAATTGAAAGAATCATGGTCATTGTTTTCATATTTTCCTGGTAATGAATGATTCAGATTTCTCAGAGCGATTTCTAATATTTTGCTACTTGATCCTAGTTTGAAGTGTGGTCAGCAAATATAGACATTAATTTAGCAAAATATTACTGATGTGGTGTACCTTTTCCTGGTAGATTATACAGTTGAATAAGATCTTCTTGCGTGATTAATTTGCAGTAGTGTGCAATCTCAGTTCATGAGCCCATTTCTGCAGAACAAGCACTGCTTAAGCCTAAATGCAGCAAGTTGGGGGCTTTTCTTCTTTCCCAAATCTCAGCCTAGTTGTTTTGCAGGAATAAGTTGTGAGATCAGCTCTGTGTAATGCAGGGTGCCCTGAGACAGCAGTGCTAATGGGAGTCATGCTGACCCCCCTGTCTGCTCTGTGTCCCTCACCCAGCTGCAATGCACTTCCATGCAGTAGAACACAGGAGTGGTACCTACTGTGATCGTGCTTCTCCATCTCAATTGTTATCATGAGATTTGTAATGCTAGAAATGAGTTGGGCTGTAGTGTGTTCTATACATCACGTATGTCGTAGAATCATTAAGGCTAGAAAAGACCTCTAAAATCACCTAATCCAACCATTGACCCACCCCAAACATGCCCACTGCACACATCCCTCAGTGCCACATCCCCACAGCTCTGGAACACCTCCATGGACAGTGACTCCACCACCTCCCTGGGCAGCTGTGCCACTGCAGCACTGCTCATTTGGAGAAGAAATGTTTCCTAATATCCAACCTGAATATCTGCTTTACAGTGAAGTGCAGTTAGATTGGGAAGTGGATTGGTTCAGTTTACATGTGCCAGCCTAGGTGTATAGCTTTCTGGTTACCATTTTTGGTCCTCGAAGTCCTTCAGAACTTTTATCTCACGCACTGCTGAGATATTATCCCCAACTTAAAGTAATAAATTGGACATAATTAACCTTTCTCAGTTCAGAAGCCTTATGACAAATATAAGGGCTGAATCCAAATCCTGTGCAGCTGACTTCAGCATATTTACAGTTGCGCACTGTTTAGATCCATGATTGTGATACTGTGACTTCTTAAATCATTTAATTTCCCTGTATTGCATTTTTTTCCTTCTCAAGAACTAGCACTAATTCAAATTATCTCTCTTTCCGCTGCTGATTAAGTCATTAACATTTACTCCTGATTTGAACATCAAAACCACTAATCAAGCACAAATATTAATGGCTCTCTTTGGTGCTTTTCCTTTGACCGGGGTGGAAGCACACAGATCTGTGGGGCTCTCAGGGCACGATCTATGGCTGGGCAAGTGTGAGGAGAGGTTGGGGAATCTCCCACCTTTCTCTCCAAGTTGTTTCTTCAATGGCAACGTGGGTTATTTACCGAAATGTAAGTCCCATCTTTTCCTGGAACATTCATTTACCTTGTGGTCTGTCTCTGCTTTCCCCTCTCACTCATTCATCCTCTCTACCTTTAGACATCTTGGAAAGGTGGAGGCATAGTATTGCAGTGGCAGGAAAAATTACTGTATTTAATAGATTAATATTAAATGAATATATTGAGTGAATAAATGAATATAATCAAATGGTCTACTAATGAATCAGACGATGATCTTGCAGTCCTTTTTATCCATCAACTTCATGATGGTTATGAACCATGAATGAACTTCATTCAATCGTGGTCTTTCTCCTTGGTGATCTTGGTAGTATGTCTTTACTCCAGGCTTTTTTCTTTCAGTAAGCCTGCCGTCTTTCTCATGGCATTTTGATGCTAGGAATACAAAATTTATCCATGAACAATAACTATAGTAGCCACAGCATCACCCTAAAGATGTTCTTCTTGCACACTTTAATGCAGGATCCTTCTGTTATGTTTGATATCTAAAATAGCTGTATTTAGATACCTGAACATTTCCAGATGTGTCGCAGGAATTCAGGGACTTCTTCACATTTTTGTGTCTGTGATGTGCCCATGCCCAGTCTCTTGGATGGGGTTGCTGTGTCTGAATGGGATGAACAAGAGTTTACCAGTTGATCTCCATTTTCTTTTGCAAGAGTAGAGCTTATTCAGCATTCATATGAATGTGCTAGAGGTGATAAGCATGCAATCAGTTGACTTTATTTTTTGGAAAACTGAACAGAAGGGAGTCCAAAACACTTGGAGGTTTGCAAGAACGCCTTCAATAGCTTTTGAGTGACTCTTTCTTGGCTGATAGCTGAAGTGATGGCCCTAAAGGACGCTTCTTACAATCTTTATATTCCTGTGCTAATGATGATACAGGATTAGGTGAAAGGAGGGAGGGAGAGGAGGTATTTCTGAGAACAGTTCCCCAACCAAATATTGCCCGTCATATTCTATAATTTATCAGCAAGCTGACAGCCTATTTCAGACTTGGAATCCTCCCAGCATTTTAAAATAAGTCACCCTTCTCAGCTGAAGTAGTCCTTTGCCTCTTATCTTAGCTGTACTGTTTGGGGAATAGTGTAAAGGAAGGTGCCGTAATCTAGCTCTAAATTAAATGGCTTGGTGTTGTTCCAGTGCTTACTTTTTCCTGCTACCGTGAACTGTGTCAAGATCCTTTTTCGTCTCAGCTGACTGCAATCAAAATGTCATTTTGTCATTATCGATCCTTTCTTATTAGAGCCTGGAAGTGCTGTGTTTGAAAGCGCTGCTTCCTTGCACAAAGTTGGCAGTCAATACATGAAAGTTTCCTTGTCCTCACTTCTCCACGAGTATCTTCTCTTACACTTCCCTTATCTTTTCATGTACAAGGGGGAATGGTTTTAAAGTGAGACAGGGGAGGTTTAGATTAGGTCTTAGGAGGAAGTTTTTCACGCAGAGGGTGGTGACGCACTGGAACAGGTTGCCCAAGGAGGTTGTGGATGCCCCATCCCTGGAGGCATTCAAGGCCNCAGTGCGTCACCACCCTCTGGGTGAAAAACTTCCTCCTAAGATCCAACCTAAACCTCCCCTGTCTCAGTTTAAAACCATTCCCCCTTGTCCTGTCGCTGTCCACCCAAACCTGGTGTAGCCATGCTGGCAGAGTGGCTGGAGGATATCTGCTTAAATGCACACCTACTCTTTATAAACCTAATTACTGTTCGTTATTGCTAGTAGAAATAGTACACAGGAGTCAGAGTTTTGAAAGATCTTACAATATAAAGTGCTGAGCTCTTAGTAAAATCTGCCATCAGTTCGATGGGAGCTGCTGAATCCTTTTGAAAGTCTGCCCTTCATTATGTAGTACCTTAAGCTGCAGCTGGTCATAATACATGCGACAAGAAAAAAAAAGTACCAAATTGGAGGCACATTTGCAATGCTATTTCAGCATTATAAAGACAAAAATACAGTAGAACTGTTGCAGTTTTCTGCAAACTACGCATTATGAACTCAGGATGCTTGATGTTATATTTACTTCTTGTAGATAAAGACACATTAAAGTACTAAAACCGTGATTATGTTTTGTCATTTTATGAAGGGAAAAATGTTAAAAGACCCACATCCATTTTATCTGCCAAAAATATGCTTTGTCTACCATGAAATCTCAAACATTAGCTGGTATTGCTCATAAAATTGTATAAGGCAGGATTTCCCAGCAGTTCTCATCTATTTCCTGGTTTAACCGAGGAAGGAATGCTGTGGCCAGCCACTGTAGTAGAAGATACACAGAAGATGTAACAGAAGCACTGAGAACTGAGAGAACCTCATCCAGGGCTGAAGGGATTGAAATACAGCAGTATTCCCATATCCCTCATTCATTACAACCTATAAAATTGTTGCACGCAGGTGAGTTGTTAAAGAATGATGGTGGTTTGCTGAGTTGTATGTCATAGCATAGCCGTGCTGAAGAAGCCTACCCTGAGCCGTGGATGAGAGCTCTAGGTAGTTTACCTACGACATGTAAAACCATAATGGATAAAACCATTACACCCCAATTTTTTTCAATTACATTGTAAGCTCAATATTTCAGTTGATTTCAATACATAATAGAGTTGATTCAATTTCTTTTTTTAAGATCTTGTAGAGCTTAAGAATACCATAGAGAATGCTGAATTTCTAAAAGGATGCGGTTTATTAGTTAGAGAAAGTGTGTTTTGTATTAAAGGAATGTGTTATGTATTTGGAGAATATAATTTATCTTTCCTCATTGGAGGAAGTCTTCAATTCCTTTGTGTAAAGAAGGTGGATTTTACTATTAATTATGGTAATAGAATAGATACTGTGATGCACCTAATGCTGTTGTAAGTACACAGCCCCTTTACTATGCTGCGTCTATTTTATTCCTCACAGGAATGACATTCTTTAGAAATACAAGATTCATTGGAAAATAATATTAAAATTAGATTCTAGGAGCAGCAATGACAAATAACTGCTATTCAAATAGTAAAAAACTGTTAGATTCATTTGGCCAGATGTGCACAGTCTTGAGTTGCTGAACTGCTGAGTCTGTAGCAGTCAAAGGGGAGATAAACATTATCACAGTAGGATATTTCAGATGACTGCAGTAGAACGAGATGAATCGTGTTAGAATTACCAGCCTATACATGCTTTGTTTACCTACATCTCATGCTATAATACATTGAAAGGTCCATTTTGATAATTTTCAAAACAAATTCTAGCTTTAAGATGAAATCCATTGCAATTTGTAAGGCTATTCGTAGAAACTAACTTTAGTGTTATGTGGCTAACTTTAGGGTAAAGAAGCTAACTTCAGTGTTAAGGAACTAAAATCTCCTGTGTTTCTCCTTCCAGTGGAGAAAAAGAGAGTGGGAGGCAAACACCTTCAGAACGGAATCCAGAGCTTATGTCTAACTTTAGGTTGTCTGAATTGTTCTTTGTAATGCCCTATCCCCCTGTTGGTGATACAGAAGTTACAGTGTTTAACCTTGGGGAATANCCAGGCTGGATGTGGCTCTGGGCAGCCTGGTCTGGTGGTTGGCGACCCTGCACATAACAGGGGGTTGAAACTAGATGATCATTGTGGTCCTGTCCAACCCAGGCCATATTGTGATTCTATGAACATCTGGTCTGGAAGAGGGGGGAGGAAGGATGAAGGGACTCATGTAACCTCTCTTCATGCTCATTTTTCCTGTTTTTTTCCTTTTTTAAACCTCAGAACTTGCTGAACTACTCAGAATTCTGCTCATTAAAACTCTCAGCTCCCTCTTCCTTAGTGCCCGACAGGACATTACAGCACCTTTTCTCCTTCTGTCTGTTTTTAATGCTCTTTCCTCTTTACCATCATGCCACTGCTGTGGTGAAACAAATGATCTGTTTGTCTTATTGGAGACTTACCTTTCTACTCCCAGATCTCCCCTTACAGAGCTGACTTACTGGATGGTGATACGCCTGGTGAGCTACAGACTACAGATATCCATTATTGCTCATTTTTCATTAGGTAATTTGTGAGCATCTCAGCAAGAGATGCTGCACTTAGTGCTGGGACAGCCAGAAAGAATTGTGCTGGCTTAGGTCAGATTCCATATAAAAGTATTGACTAACGCTTCACTGATGAGAAGAGCCAAACTCCTTTATTCACACTTTCTGTTTCTTTCTGCTTTTGGTCATTTTCTCCAACCTGGACATGAACTGTGACTTTGCATGTAATGAAATAGTTTGGCAGAGCAATCAGAA
This sequence comes from Pavo muticus, assembly GCA_016647715.1. Taxonomy (NCBI): domain Eukaryota; kingdom Metazoa; phylum Chordata; class Aves; order Galliformes; family Phasianidae; genus Pavo; species Pavo muticus. The sequence goes on from JACDJE010000306.1 coordinate 1,052,143, forward strand.
CAGGATGTTTGTTTTCTCCAGCAGAAGTTCTACCTACTTTTCGATTTGCTCAACCTGGCAACATTCTGGTTGTCTTGTATACCTACTTATATGTATATAGGAGTACAGAATCTCTCAGGTTGGAAAAGGTGTATGCATATGTCTATTCTACATGTGTATATTTGCCTTAGAGGTTATTATTGTAGGCATAAACTTTGCTACGTGATTAATTAAGGTTCACAGTTTTACAAGAAAAATCCCAAACATATCAGAACTTCCAATGTTTAGGCTGTATAGTGAGTCTTCTGCCTATATTTTAAATGACTTCCACTTCCAAGTATACCGTGGTCTACATCCCTCTTTACTTTTGAAGTAGAAGATATGCTGACAAGTCTCCAGTTGGTTGTTCCACCCTCGTATTAGGATAAAAGGTGTCTTTGCTAAACCAATGGTCCATCACTAGAGTTGGTTGCCAAAAGACATTTCTTGTTTTTGTTGTTAAATGGGGTTTAAGTAGAAGGGGAGTTCATCTGTTTGGATGCTACTTGCTTTCCGTTGCCCACAGAAAAAGCAGTACGTGTCCATCAGATAGGCTTTAGAAAAGTGTATTAGCTTAAATAAATCCCACAGTTCATATTTACAGATCCTGTTGCCCAGCTATGCCATTAGATGAAGATCTAGACATTATAGGTAAAGCAGCAGAGCAGCTCCCCATCCTTCTGGCACAGAAATCTGGGTTTCTCAGCGGTTGTGAACTTTCTCTGTAATTAAACCAAATTTTAGTCCTGCTCTTTGGCACAGAAATAATGTTTTGGTGATTCACTGTAGTTTCTAAAGGGTGTGTTGAAAAACACTTTGTACTCCACTTTCTGCATGAAATGTAACAAGGAAAATTCTTTAATTGCATTTTGATTTTCAATTCACTGTCCGATAATTTAATATAAATGTTTGTTAGTCATTATTCTAGTCTCTACCACAGTAATTAAAAGTTGCAAAGTGGTAGAAAGGAGCTGTCTTGTTGCACAACGTAGCTGCTAGATTTTGTGTATTTTCTTTTGCAGTTATTAATGAACGAAGATATTTTTCTAGTGAAAGGCATTTTCAAGAATTGCATTACCAGCTAAACAATTTCAAAAGTGGCATTTAATAATATTGTAAAATAAAACTATTTCCCATGGTTGACTGAATAATGTAGCTTCTTCGAATAGTACAATCTTTAGCTAATTAACTGGGTGCTTTCATATCAGCAGCTGATTATTGCTTCTGGAAACAATCATTTAACCACTGAGAGAGGAACAACACATCTTAATAGAGACGTTTTTCCTTACAGATCAGCTCATTAAAAATTTTCTAGTGCATATCATCAGCAGGGCTGTAAAGTAGTTTGGGCTGATCCTGTGAACTTTCGTAGGCCTCCATCTGTAAAATGGGTAGAGAGGGTTGATTTTCTTAGGCGTTCTTTCATAGCCTGATCAACTGTAAGACTGGTGAACATAAATGCTAAATAGGATACACAACATTCATTAGATGCGAATTAGTCTAAGCACGCGCTTCTTAAATCTGTGAGCTCAGTGGCAAATTAGGTAAATTTATGACTTACCTATAGAAGAAAAGAAATAAATCAATGCATTTTAAAGAATGATCACAAAAATAATTTAAAACTCCCTGATTGGAAGACAGTTTCTTTTAGAAAATTAAAAAAAAACCTTGGTAAGGAATCTTGAGATTCTTTCATGAAAGTTTTTGGAGAAGTTCTTGGAAGACTTTCAGATGTCAAGTAGCTTAACTGACAACAAGTGTTTTTTATAATAAGAATCTACACACAAATATTTTTTGTTCCTTGACCAGCACTGAATATTGATTTTAGAAATACCCCATCTCTGATCATTATTCTGAATCTGTGATTGACCTTGGTTATTTCACAAAGGTGTAATTATACGGCAGACGTTATAAGTAGAACTTCTATTTTGATTTCAAGAAAGAAATTTCAATAAAATAAATGTTAAACATTATTTTTACTCAAAACTAACGAGCCAGTTTGCATGGAGAAATCAAATGTACAATTATTTATACTATGAATGGGAACCTTCCCACATCTTGAGCCTTTTGAATCACATGCACAGAATCACACAGAATGGTTGGGTTGGAAGGGACCTCAAGGATCATGAAGCTCCAACCCCCCCGCCACAGGCAGGGCCACCAACCTTCCCATTTAATACTAGACCAGGCTGCTCAGGGCCCCATCCAACCTGGCCTTGAACACCTCCAGGGATGGATGGGGCATCCACAGCCTCTCTGGGCAGCTGTTCCAGCACCTCACCACTCTCTCTGTAAAGAACTTCCCCCTGACATCCAACCTAAATCTTCCCTCCTTCAACTTAAAACCATCTCCCCTTGTCCTGCTATCATCTAGCCTTTCAAAGAGTTGAAAGATGTGGACACTGATCCAGTGTTTCTTATGCTGTTACCATACTCAACAAAAAAAAAGTCAAAATCCTTTTAAAAATGTTTTGTTGACAGGGAATTTTAATTCATTTCTATCAGCATTGGTGAGAGCACAGAGTAGTGGCTGCATGCCCTGGATGTGATGTGCAGTTTTTGATACAAGACCCGAGATTGAAAATGCTGTCAGGAGTTCATCACCAAATTATTGTATTTTGCCACTTGGTGTTGTGTATGCACTCATACTGCGTGCTGACAGAGATGGCATCTCAATCATCTGTTAAAGTTTCTCTTCTCATAGTGATCATCATCTCTCTGAAACAGAGATTTATTTGGGATGGAAAAAAGCTGAGGAAGTCTCAAGTCAAACCTCCTGCCCAGAGTTCACACTGAATTCACACTGCTTAGGGTTCTGTTTGGTTGTGTCTTGAAAACCTGCAAGTCAAACATCCCGCAGCACCTCTACACAGCCTGTTCAGAGCTTTACCATCCTCAGAGTAAAGCTTACTCCTAGATATCCAGCTGGAACCTCCCTTCCTTGAGTTTGGCTGTTGTTTCTCCTGATGCGTCCCTCTATGAAGAGCTTCAGTTTCTCAATGGCCTTCTCTGAGATGCCGTCCTTTTCTAAGCAGGGCAGAATATTGGGATGGCACTGGCTGCAGTGTGAACAGAGATGTGTTGCAGTGACTCACTTTTCTTTCCTTCCTTCCACCAACAGCCATTGGGCAGTGATAGAATCACAGAATATCCCAAGTTCTAAGGGATCCATAAGGATTGAGTCCAACTCGTGGTTCCACGCAGGACCACCCAACATTGTTCTGATCTGGTTCTCAGCAGCATAGCTGGACAGACGTCATCTATACATTGGACTAGGTGAGATCAAAATCAGTGAATTCAGGTCTGGATTTTCAGCTCCCTAGGGCAACTCTTAGTCTCCAGTGATAGAGCAGAGCACAGATAGTCTCTGTGTACAGAGCTTTGAGTAGCCTCTGTGATGCTTGGACTGGAAATAAATATAGGTCTTTTGTTCCTCTGTAACATCAGTTTGAACAGCTTTTCTGTTTAGCTGTGCAAGGAAATAAAGCATTAAAATTATAAATTTTATTTTACATTTGATCGTATCAATTTAGATAAAATTGAGCAATATTAGTAAACATAGCAATGGAGCATGAGTTACAGCAGCAGCATTTTCTCACATCGCTTTCTGTTCTTTTATCAGCTGTGTGCTCTTTGTTTATTGCCTCCCTTGAGTCATCAGTATTGGTCTAATGGACTGGAACAGCCTAAGGTGAATGGTAATTACTTATTGAGTTGCTGATAGCCCAGATGAGAATAGGACTTATTAGATCAGTAATAATGGAAATCTTTGTTTAATGCAGAAATTTTAGAGCCTAAAAGAGAAGTGTCTGAATTTATCATCTTTTCTTTCTGTGCAGGAAGTGAAGATATTGGTTTGCAAAGGTTTAAAATTAATGATATGAATCATATAGTCAAAACAAGACATTCCAAATGGTAAGCATCAAAAAAGTGCATGGCATGTGGCCTTTCCTAACAAAACAATTCAGTGAAAATTATAGAATCACCACAGTTGGAAAAGACCTCTGAGATCATCTAGTCCAACCGTCCACCTAACAATAGCATTTCCCCATGGCCCTTAGTGCAACATCTAAAGGTTTCTTGAACACCTCCAGGGATGGTGACCCCACCAAGTCCCTGGGCAACCCCTTCCAGCACCTGACCGCTGTTTTTCAGAGCAGAAATTTGTCCTACTATCTAACTTGAACCTCCCCGGGTACAACTTGAGGCCATTCCCTCTCATCCTATCACTAGTTAGGCAAGAGAAGAAGGAAAATGGTGCTCTGCTGTACAGGATAATGGAGAACATGTAAAGAAGATTCCTTTGCTCAGGAAGCTTGTAGTCTGCTATAAGAGTAGATATAACTGTGTGTAGAAAAAAATAAGGAGGAGGATTCAAAAGATGAGAATGAGAATAATAGCAGTAATAAATATAATCTGAAGATATACACAGCCTAAAGTTTGCCCTGAAATTTTACCAGGTTTGCTACAATATTTTGTTATTTAGAGAACCAGGTGTATCTAGTGAAAAGTCACAAACAGGACATCAGAGCAAAGACAGAATATGAACCAAGAATAAAGCAGGTATATCTTACATGTTAACCAAGAAAAAGTATACTTCATACTATACTTTTCACTAGTAAAACAAACAAAAAAAGAAAGGTTTTAAAATCATCCAAAGATGATCAAAGAATGGCTTGGGTTGAAAAGGACCTCAAAGATAGTCTACTTTCAACCCCCCTGCCATGAGCAGGGTCGCCAACCACCAGACCAGGCTGCCCAGAGCCACATCCAGACTGATGTGGTCTTAAATATCTCAAATCTAAATATCTAAAAGCAGGAACTCCATTTTCTCTTTAGGTTCTTTAATATTTCTTTAAAATTCTTGCATGATGTTACTTTAAAAGAATGAGACATTTTGTAAATATTCAGCCAAATGGAAAGCCCTAAGGAAGCAGGTTGTTTGCTGCTGTGTACTTTACCATAGAGAATGGTTTGGAGACTCCTTTCTTTTATCTTTGCCTGAAATAAGAAGTAACTTTTTGAGCACCTGTGTCACAGAAAGCTCCAGCTAATTCTTTCTGAAACAAGGAACTTATAATTCCAAGCAAGCCTTCATTTTCTCTGTGTTCCCATATTTATGATGCTGTTGAGCAATTCTAGCAGTTCATAAATGCCTCTTAGGATCTCATGTTTTCAGTTAACAATATTTGAAATGTCTTATTTTATAATGGAGTCATTCCCATAGATCACCTGAGTGACCCTTGATTTTCACTTGTAAGAGAAACCTTGACTTCAAGTAAGCCGAGAGCGGGGTGATTCTGTTGTGTTACATGATCCTTTAAGATTCAGTCTTTACCCCGTTTCAAATTTGCCTTGGTGCTGGAGCATCCTGATAAATTCATAGCTAGGCTTGCCTAATGCAGTTGGGATTCAGAAAGTCCTTTCCACTGTTACAGATCGATCGATCGATCGATCTATATTTTAACAGCAAGTAAATCCCAGGGCACCTCAGTGCATTTAGGGATTGTTTACCTTGTTCTTTCCTCATCTTTCAAACAGACTAATCCTTCAAGGCCAGTCATGCAATGGTAGATACTAATTAATACCAGGATTTGGGTCTGCTATGCTGCTGGAATCTGCACGGCAATATCAGATATTGTACAACATCTGAGTGTTGAACGAGCCATATCACAGGTCTTGTTCAAATGTCATGTATTAGTTTAAAAAAACATTTTTACATCCAGGTTGAATACTCTCTGACTGTAATTGGAAAAAAAACCATGCTTATTTAGATAGAGCATACTTATAGTGTTATATATTTTGTATGGATCGCCTCATTATTTTGTTGGCTTGGTTTGTCTTTCTGTCATTTTTTAGTAATACGTGCAACAGTCATACCCGGGGACGGATTAGCTGATTTAATTTCTTTTCCCTCACTGTTGAGTTGTCGGATCAGGGCACATCTGATATCTAGAGTTCACTATCTGCTTTGGTGGGTGGTTATTGCTTATTGTGTTTATATATATTGCCTTTATTTTTTGGCTCTGCAGAGCATTCCAATTTACATCAACTGCTGCCCTGGCTTCCTTTCAAACCAAGAAATCTGAGCTGCCTATGGGTAGATAAGTTTGTGTAGAGAGAGCCTAAATAATATGGGCTAAACAGTATGTTGTAAATCAATGCCACATTTTAAAAATTGTGGAGTTAATTGTATTTCTGTCAGGAATTTGAAACTGAGATTAATTACTGAAGTTTAATTATACAGTCATACATGAATGTAGATATATGAATATAAGTAGGGTAGTTCGTTTGAATTTGCAAGGTTGTCTTGTTTGTACTTGAATTACTAAATACTTCTGTCCTTGTTAGATATTGGCCACTGACCCCCTCCCCATTAGTTTACATGCTGCTTATGATCCTTTGCAGTAAAAATTGTAGTGCTTGTCTATGGTTGTTCCCCGTTTCTGGTTTCCTTACTGTTGACTAAGCTGAAGATGATGATATTGTTAGGACTGCTAATTTAGACCTTGGGATGTACGTATTCAGTCTTCCTCTCTGCTCCTGGCTTCTGTTGCCAGAGCTATGCCAAGTAGCTCCTAATTCTGTCCTTCTGAGGGCTGTGAGAATAAATTCAATAAAGTTATTAAGTATGAGATACCACTGAGGCTTTCACAGTAACTGAGACAAAGTAGAAGGATGAATTTTAAATTCTGCTTCTTGAATGGCCACTTATGTGATTTTTGAAATTGGTTTTCCTTGAACAGTTATAGCAGGCAAATTCAATCAATTGAGTATTCGTAGAAAGTAAATACAAAAGCAAAGTGAGCATGGTCAAAGCAAATTAATTTCAAAATGTGAGTGACTTTTATTAGGAAATGCTTTTACATTCTTGCCAGTAAGCATTCATCCAACTCTCCATTGGAAGTATCATGACGAAGTTTTTGTTTCACTTTGGGGAAGGCAATGAAATTAGAAATACAGAGTGGCATACACAGATTAAATGTTATCAAAATTAACGAGTTTTTAACCCATCCTCTTTCTGGATGAACCATTTCAGAGATACTAATCCCACAGAGGTCACTGATAATTGGTTTATTAACTTACAGTAGCCTATATGGTAAATAATCATATATGTTGTTTTTTTTTAGTATTCTACACAGAAGATAGATTTCCAATTTTCAAATACCAAATAAAGTTCATCAGCAACCTTCTTAATAAAGGCAGCAATTACGTTTTCATTATTCCCTCACTGCTTGTTAAACTGGGTCTAGAGTGTTTTATGGGTCTAGAGCAATAAACATTATCTTATGTTGAGAGGTATTATAAAGTGTGGAGAAAAACATAATTAATTATTATTATTGGAAATGTTCAAGGTTTTCGTGTGAGATTGCCAGAGAATCTAATTATAACTTTTTTTTACTGAACAACTTGATATTTTGGAGCAGTGATAATGTCATACAAAGCCTTTCATCTGTGGGTGCTGCCAATGAATATTCTATAGTCAGTAGCAGGCAGAAGTTTGCTACTTCCTGATTTTTGGCAGCATCTTAACGCTATTCCATCTACATTGTGTAAAGACAGAGATGACTTCTCTTTCTAGATGTGTCTTACATTTAAAATTTGCTCCTGACCTCAAGCAAGGCAATTGTTTGATCTTTAGGTTGGCACTCACAGGTATAGAATCATAGAACCATAGAATGGCCTGGGTTGAAAAGGACCACAATACTCATCTAGTTTCAACCCCCCTGCTATGTGCAGGGTCGCCAACCACCAGACCAGGCTGCCCAGAGCCACATCCAGCCTGGCCTTGAATGCCTCCAGGGACGGGGCATCCACAGCCTCCTTGGGCAACCTGTTCCAGTGCGTCACCACCCTCTGGGTGAAAAACTTCCTCCTAAGATCCAACCTAAACCTCCCCTGTCTCAGTTTAAAACCATTCCCCCTTGTCCTGTCGCTGTCCACCCAAACCTGGTGTAGCCATGCTGGCAGAGTGGCTGGAGGATATCTGCTTAAATGCACACCTACTCTTTATAAACCTAATTACTGTTCGTTATTGCTTGTCGAAATAGTACACAGGAGTCAGAGTTTTGAAAGATCTTACAATATAAAGTGCTGAGCTCTTAGTAAAATCTGCCATCAGTTCGATGGGAGCTGCTGAATCCTTTTGAAAGTCTGCCCTTCATTATGTAGTACCTTAAGCTGCAGCTGGTCATAATACATGCGACAAGAAAAAAAAAGTACCAAATTGGAGGCACATTTGCAATGCTATTTCAGCATTATAAAGACAAAAATACTGTAGAACTGTTGCAGTTTTCTGCAAACTACGCATTATGAACTCAGGATGCTTGATGTTATATTTACTTCTTGTAGATAAAGACACATTAAAGTACTAAAACCGTGATTATGTTTTGTCATTTTATGAAGGGAAAAATGTTAAAAGACCCACATCCATTTTATCTGCCAAAAATATGCTTTGTCTACCATGAAATCTCAAACATTAGCTGGTATTGCTCATAAAATTGTATAAGGCAGGATTTCCCAGCAGTTCTCCTCTATTTCCTGGTTTAACCGAGGAAGGAATGCTGTGGCCAGCCACTGTAGTAGAAGATACACAGAAGATGTAACAGAAGCACTGAGAACTGAGAGAACCTCATCCAGGGCTGAAGGGATTGAAATACAGCAGTATTCCCATATCCCTCATTCATTACAACCTATAAAATTGTTGCACGCAAGTGAGTTGTTAAGGAATGATGGTGGTTTGCTGAGTTGTATGTCATAGCATAGCCGTGCTGAAGAAGCCTACCCTGAGCCGTGGATGAGAGCTCTAGGTAGTTTACCTACGACATGTAAAACCATAATGGATAAATCCATTACACCCCAATTTTTTTCAATTACATTGTAAGCTCAATATTTCAGTTGATTTCAATACATAATAGAGTTGATTCAATTTCTTTTTTTAAGATCTTGTAGAGCTTAAGAATACCATAGAGAATGCTGAATTTCTAAAAGGATGCGGTTTATTAGTTAGAGAAAGTGTGTTTTGTATTAAAGGAATGTGTTATGTATTTGGAGAATATAATTTATCTTTCCTCATTGGAGGAAGTCTTCAATTCCTTTGTGTAAAGAAGGTGGATTTTACTATTAATTATGGTAATAGAATAGATACTGTGATGCACCTAATGCTGTTGTAAGTACACAGCCCCTTTACTATGCTGCGTCTATTTTATTCCTCACAGGAATGACATTCTTTAGAAATACAAGATTCATTGGAAAATAATATTAAAATTAGATTCTAGGAGCAGCAATGACAAATAACTGCTTTTCAAATAGTAAAAAACTGTTAGATTCATTTGGCCAGATGTGCACAGTCTTGAGTTGCTGAACTGCTGAGTCTGTAGCAGTCAAAGGGGAGATAAACATTATCACAGTAGGATATTTCAGATGACTGCAGTAGAACGAGATGAATCGTGTTAGAATTACCAGCCTATACATGCTTTGTTTACCTACATCTCATGCTATAATACATTGAAAGGTCCATTTTGATAATTTTCAAAACAAATTCTAGCTTTAAGATGAAATCCATTGCAATTTGTAAGGCTATTCGTAGAAACTAACTTTAGTGTTATGTGGCTAACTTTAGGGTAAAGAAGCTAACTTCAGTGTTAAGGAACTAAAATCTCCTGTGTTTCTCCTTCCAGTGGAGAAAAAGAGAGTGGGAGGCAAACACCTTCAGAACGGAATCCAGAGCTTATGTCTAACTTTAGGTTGTCTGAATTGTTCTTTGTAATGCCCTATCCCCCTGTTGGTGATACAGAAGTTACAGTGTTTAACCTTGGGGAATATACCACTTACAGCTGCCAAAATAACTTCCTGGCTCAGTTTCCTCCTTTTCAGAAAGAGAATTCTAGAGCTTGGGAATGGCCTCAAGTTCTGGAAGGGGAGATTCAGGTTGAATATTAGGAAAAACAACTTCTCCAAAAGAGTGGTCAGGCTCTAGAATGGGCAGCCCAGGCAGGTGGTGGAGTCACCATCCCTGGAGGTATTCAAGAAATGTCTGGGTGTTGTACTGAGGGACATGCTTTAGTGGGGAAGTATTGGTGGTATGTGGACTATTGCACTGGATGATCTTGGAGATCTTTTCCAGCCTTGGTGATTCTATGTCAAAAACAAGATTGAACTTGCTGTGCCCGGCAGTGAGGCTGGGAGTACTTGTGCTCCTTCCTTGTGTATTCTTTGCACTTCTGCTGGAGCACCTGTGACATAACCTTTGCTATTCATAGAATCACAGAATGGCCTGGGTTGAAAAGGACCACAATGACCATCTAGTTTCAACCCCCCTGCTATGTGCAGGGTCGCCAACCAGCAGACCAGGCTGCCCAGAGCCACATCCAGCCAGGCCTTGAATGCCTCCAGGGATGGGGCATCCACAACCTCCTTGGGCAACCTGTTCCAGTGCGTCACCACCCTCTGGGTGAAAAACTTCCTCCTAAGATCCAGCCTAAACCTCCCCTGTCTCACTTTAAAACCATTCCCCCTTGTCCTATCACTATCCAACCTCGTAAACAGCCGTTCCCCCTCCTGTTTATACGCTCCCTTCAAGTACTGGAAGGCTGCAGTGAGGTCTCCCCGGAGCCTTCTCTTCTCCAAACTAAACAATCCCAGTTCCCTCAACCTTTCCTGATAGGAGAGGTGATATTCTGTCTCTGGATTTCCTCTAATCTTTCAGTACCAATTACATCTAACTCTTCTGGATTTGGTAGTCCTTTAATGCTCTTAAAAGCCAGAGAAACATGTTTTCACTCATCATAGCAGCTGTCTTCACTCTCAAATGGTATTTTAGTAAAGTGCTGTGTATGATCTGCTTATAAGATTTTTGTAAACACTGAAGAGCCATATTTAATTTATCATCTACATCTACTGTAGGTTCTTGACTTAGTCAGTCAGTGCAGTACTTTCCATGGATTTGCTTTGGACCAGGAATGATGGCTGAAGACCCCACAAGAGGTACTTACCCTTTTCCATTACCTGAAAGGAAGCCTGATCATCTCAGTGAGGCGATAAACATATAAACGTAGATATTCTTCATGTGAAGCATTACGAGTCACCACCAGAATGCCTAGCATAGCGTTTTACAGGTAAATAAAAACAGAAGACTCTCAGTTGAGTGCTAGGTTCATGAAGTCACTGAAGCCTTACCTACAGTGAATTAAATCCATGTTGTGTTGAGGAAGATCTCACCACTCAGAGAACATCTGTATGTTCTACTCTTCTATTGTTGTCCTGGGGTTATTTCCCTCAGATAACAATGCTGGACCACCTATGTGTGGGTCCTCTTCAATCCTAAATCACTTAAGCACTTCAGAGAGGAAGTCAGTTGTGGAGCATCACAACTCCACAATCCTTGTGGAATCCTTGTGGATCCTTGATAGGAAGATGCTGTTTTGCAGCAGTCAGTGGTTAGCTTTGTGATCAGGGTTCACTAGCTTCAGTAAAGAAATAGTAAAGAATAGTTTGAACCTAAAATGCTGGGCTAATATATTTGACTTTAGATAGAAGTGAAAACAGTAATTCTGTTAAGTACAAAATACTTTCCAATGTATTTCTAATTGCTAAGAAAAAGGAGTGTTAGCCTTGAAATGCAGTCTCTGCTCAAGATGAAGTTGCATCCCCTCTGGATATAACAAGAGAAGCAATGCCATGTTATTTCACAAGGAGAGCAGTGCTTTGGATAAACCACATTTAAGGCTGAGGTGTATTTCTGCAGCTTTGAGTCAGATATATCTCTCTTTTATGTGGGGGCAGCTAAGTGGTGCCTGCACTCTTTTCTGACACCGTACTCATCTTTATTTTTTACTATTATGAGCTTCTTCAAGGAGCAAAGCTGCAATTCCCCTTTTTGAGCTAGGAAAGCCCATAGGCCGCACCGTCGCATTGGGGGGATGCAACAAGGAGGCTGACGTTCGCCTGGAACAGATTGCGAGGGGAGGCCTGGGCCCGTCAGGCTCTGCTGAGCACCGGGCCCGGTCATCCATCACTGTCAGGAGCAGAGGGAATGAGGCACTGGACCGTTCCTGCTCATCTGCTGACTGACAGCTGACGGAGGCCTAATGCCACCTCCGGGCAGATAATCTGCCATCAAGGGGGAACGTGGATGAGGGAGATACTATATCACAGTCTGCACGCTGCTCTGTGCTCAGAGCTGCTGACATCTTCACAAGGAAAGAAAGAAATGTCAGCTGTGCTTTAAGGGGCCGCGATGTATTGTAATGCTTTGCTGAGGCCGTACGGTTCCTCATTTCCATCATTTCTTGTAGATCTGTGTAAAAAAAACCCAACAGATTAATGGCTTTGTGGGGCCACGCTGTCAGGCACAGAATGATAACGGGAGGGCAGTGTTCCTTATGAGCAGAAGCGCTGTTTGTTTCACCTATCCTTCTAATTCACGGGAATGCAGACATGCTGCAAAGCAGTGTAATTATTTAAAAATAGCAAAGCCCCCTCTGCCAAATATAGGCCTCTGCATAAGCCTACATACTTAAGGAGCATAAAAAATGTCTTGTGATGGAAAACTGCAATTAAAACAAGAAAAACCTAGTAAGTAAGGATTAATGCTATTTCCTGCAGTGTTTTGTGCAGCAAATACTTCCTGTGGATGCTAATTTAGTGCAGTGCTCTACAGATAGGCTCCAAACCCATGTGAAAATATTCCATTTTCAAAAATTCCTGTTCTACCACCTAAGGAAGAATTCTGCATCCTTAATTTTGTCAGTCTTACACTCAAGGTTTTATTGTTTTTTTATTTGCTATTATTTTTATTAATGGCATCTAATTTTGCTATTCATTACAAATCATATGCATTAGCTTAACTGGGGAACATTTTAATTGAGCACTGCTGGAGATTTTCCAATAAATTAACATTACATACTTTTAGCAGATGTCTGAATTAGACATTGTTATTAGACATTGTAATTAATAGAAGTATTACTCAAATTAAAATCTCAGGGCCTTAGAAAAATTGAATTGTAGGTGACTGAGTGATGTTAACTCATGAATAGAAAGGAACTGTTGAACTCCCTCCATTGGGTTTCATTAGGCCGATCAACGTTATCTGTAGAGGGAGTTAGCCAAGATATTTGGCATAAGGAATCAAGGCATGTTTTTATCAGTGACATTGTGAACTTCGTGAAGTTACTTGACCCATCATTGTGGTAGTGGTATAATGAACATAACAGATTTCTGGGAAACATAGCATATGTTTGTTAGATTACTTTTAGATACAAAAATCAGATAAACACACGTTGTCCACATTCTTGGGTCTTGAAAATTACCTTTTCCATTTTCAAGGAGAACAGATGCAAAACTGATTACAGAGAAGTGCATTTGTGCCTCCTGAAGGTACAGAGTATGAGTGAATAGACGGAGAAAAGCAGGAGTGGCTTTCTGTAAGGGACTGCCTCTCAGTGAAGTGAAAATAGTCATTCTGGCTGGAATTGCTTTGGCCAGACATAGAAGTCTTCATCTGAGCTAACCACCATCAATCAATGGGGGAAAAGGAGTCACCTGTAGATAAGATTCATTTCTTCTGTTTGTGAATGCCTAAAAGCAATGAGTTGCCCCGTGCTGCATATTTCTCACCATCAGCCCAGGTGCTGTAGATAAGAGGAACCTTTCCTAGATCGAGCTCTTCCATGCTGTATTTTAGGAAAAACAGGGGAGTTAGTGTGATCCCATTAGCCCCAATGACATATTTTGCTTCAATATTAAAATATGGCAATATTACTAAAATAAGTGTGTACTGGAGAAGCAGCGTTTCTCTGAGATTCCCTCTTCAGGAAAAAAATGTTTGAGTTATGCCTCTATGCATGTAATTAAAAACTTGAAAAACCACTGCTCTGCTATTTATCTACAAATTCATGGCCAGCCAGGAATTTCAAAGGGATTCTTCCACTTTGAACGTGTTATGTGAATGTCCAGCAGAAATATCTTTAGTCTAATTTTGAGAAGCTCTGAACAAAAAGAGTCAGTAACAGCTTGGTGGTGTTAAGATAGCCAGTATTAACTGGCAGAAGACCTAACTACTCTCAGGCTGAACGCTCAAAAAGGGGCATCCTCTTAAATAAAAAATCACATTTAGAAGATTGTTAATGTAAATAAGAATTTGTAAAAGGAAATGAGAAAGAAAGCAATGCATTTAAGCAATCTGGGGATTTTACCATTAGGTCTGCACTATTTTGTGAAGCTGGTTTTCTTTATCACAAGCAAGGCAAGGATCTGGCATCTATGTTGCTGACTCACAAGTAAGGAGATGCTGAGCCAAGAAGTGTCAGGAAGCATACTGACTGGGACTGCATCCCCAGCAGCAGCAGTCTCTTTAAGAGAAGCTGAGGACACATGAGTTTCCAAGATCTGGCCATTATAAAACTTTATTTATCCCATGAATCTTCTGTCCTTCCCTCAGGCTCTGGTTCCTATTCTTTTAGATGGTTTTTTCCTCCAGAAAGACTGGGGCACAAGCTCCTTCTCCATAATAAGCAAACCGTACTATTCCTGGAGCTACTTTGCATCTCTCTGTGCTTCACTGCAGAATTTCTGCCTAGAGCTTTGTGCTGGTTTTCGTTTTTCATGGTGCACACATGATGTCCCAGTTGAGTATCCAGTGCATGTTTTATTCATGTGCTTTTCACCCCGTCTTTGAGATCATTAATAAAGCTGCTAAATAAACCCAGGCTTAACAATCCTCCTTGCCACACCCCACTGGACATCTCCCCCCAACTCTGTGCTTATCGTCATCCTTTGTTTGGATCTTTCTGTCTGACAGTACTCTTATCCAAGCTGGTTTAGATAAGGGTTTCAAGTAGGGCTTGGAAAGGCATTGTCTGGAGCTCTGCAATAGAGTCCAGTTGTATTTTATCAGCTCTGTTCAATTCCTGTGCTGACAACCAGATGCTACTGGCAGTGCCTGAAAAGCAGGAATGGTGGAAATGGCATAGATTATCTGCCTTACCACGATATCTCAGTATCACACTCTGTTCTGGGCTAGGGCTTTTTGTAGGCACTCAGTGCACTGCTGATGGTTACAGAGTGCTGCTGTGTTCTCTCGTATGATGGCATGCTGACCTGTTCATTTGTAGAAGAGGATAATTATCAACCTCAGTCGTTTACCAGCCGAGCATTAAGTTGCACACAGAAAATGCAATATTAATTTTATTATTATTGTTTCGGTTAACACATCATGATACAAGGCTGGCAGCTGAAATCTCTACAGGTAAGTGTACCATTGGCTTGACTGTATGTTACACAGAAGCAGGCTAACAATTGTTGCATTTTCATGTCCGCTTCAACAAAAGTGAACTGTCTAACCTGGGTGAACACTGTGTTAATTAGAGCTCTGTGACTGCAGTACAGAACAAAACTGGATATGAGATTGTGTACCTTCCAATAACCCTTGTAGATAAGATCATTTTTCTCTGCTGTCATTTCCTCTGCTATTTTGATCAAACGTTTTACGGTTAACATTTGTCTGGTTTATATATATTTGTCTGTTTTATTTATTCTGGTTTATAACTCAGAATCTCTGCTGGTGTCAAGGCCTTACTTTGATGAATATGCATGTGTACACAGGTACATATAATCCTCCCACTGACTAGGTCGTAAATCTCAGTGATAATACTGAAGGTGATGGAGGTGGAATTCATCTGAGCTGATCAGTAGTTTCCTTATAATTGACACTGAGAAATTGACGCTTTTGAATATGGTTCATTTTATCCTGAAGAAAACATCCCAAATATGTCACATGAATCACTGCAGCAGTGTTTGTTTCTTTCCAGAGTACAGAAGAATCCAAGGCCAAATTCTTAGTTGCAGATATCCATTGTAGATGTCTAAAACTAAGAGGTACGAGTTCCAGTTTGAGTGTATTTAGTTTAGCATTGATGTATCTACCCCAAACCTCAAAATGTAAACACTTGGTCCACACAATCAGAAAATATATTAAGCAGCACATGCAGGTACAGTCAGTTTATGAGGTCTCATGTACTATGTGCATGAATGTCACATAATGGTATGTGGTGTTGTGTCCCTTATTGTAGTTTCTAGGGCAATTTCCTCTGGCCCTACCCTTAATACATCTCTAATCCTACATTTTAATTGAAAACCCCACCATCCTTTTCCTAGCTGCTATCTGGGGCACCCACTGCCCCATACCCAGGATTTATATCTGCTTTCTCTCTGGTCTTGTGCAGGGCCCTACAGCTGGCTTTTCTCATTGTCATACGCGTGTTCCTATCTTCCCAATCACAGATACGGTCTCCTATGGCCTTGCAGCCCATCCACCCTTTCACACTGCCATGCTGCCTTCCCTTGTGGTCCATCGCCGCATGACATACTGCTTCCTATTAGCACAGTCACACAGCTACAGGCACAGCTGTTCAGCCACTAATCTGCAAACCCCAGTAGATTGGAAATTTCAGAATCGCTTTTTCTCCCCTTCTGTCTCCCCACTGCCCTCTCCTAAGAAATGAATTCATTTTCATTTCCAAAAACTTATTTTCCTGTCACTCTTGTTGGTGCGTTTCCCAGTAAGAAAAGCAGAAGAACAAAAGCAGAGTGCGATAATCTCGTCTTTGTTCATTAAAAATAACCTATGTTTTTTGAGAAGTCCATGTGTTGTGGGTTCTGAGCTGACACGCTGTGCTAGGGCGCATCACATTTTGTAGCATCAATCAGTTTGTGTGTAATAATCTGTTTGATAGAATGGATGCAGCAGAACACTGTGTGTCAGATTCTGAGACATCATCTCCAGAATACATTTCAAATCTATTTTCAGCTACCGTTCTTGCTTTCGTGACCTATTTTAATAAGTGAGCAGTTACTTATTTTTCAACAAAATTCATAATCTAATATTTTTCATTTAACAATATCGCGCTTGTTTAATAATAGTTGGGAACCACCACGTGAGAACAATGGCACACTACTACAATTAGTTGCAGGCAGTGAGTTACTGTTACGGAGCTGACCTCTTTTTAATTGGTAGTGAGTTGACAGCTGATCTCTACTGACGGAGGATGATGGAAGTACAGAAATGAGAGGTGAAAGATACCCAGTAGATCATGTACGCCATCTCTCTGCCAATGCCGAGAACCAAAATGACTTGTCAGATTTGGAAACATGAATGGCTGGATCCTGGCAGCAGTGTTCCAAGCTGAAAATATCCGCTGGGGGAACAAAGTGATTTAAAACACAGCTCTTGGGATTTCATCTGCTATGGCATTAGATTTTCTACTTACGCGGGAGCTTGCAGAACTAACAGTTCTGCTCATTGAACTGGACCTGAATATAAGGAAGAGCTTCTATTTCGTTACCAGCTCAGAAGAATTTGTGGACAAAACTCTGCCGTGAATCACACACCTATTATCACCATTAGCTCTGCAGAGGCCTGAAGTTGAGCAGCCCTCTCCGTCTTGTGTGTCTCACTCAGGGTTTCTTCTCTTTGGTAGCATTTACCATTTTGCTCATTAGGTATTAGATGGTAACATGGCACTGCCAAATTTCCACCATTTTTTCTAAATGTTGTGGTCTTTCACTGGAAATACAAATTAGATAATTTCTTGTTTACAAGCCTGAAAGGAAACCCACTGGCCTTCAATTATGTCTTGTATATTGATGGTGCACAGCAGTGAAATGTGTTATATGAAAAAGCAGTAGGGGATGAACAGGCCTGATAGCCCGCGTATCTCGCAGTGGGTTACCAATCATGCCACGAGGAGCTTTTACTGAATGTCTTACTCCTCGCAAAGTGGTTCAATCGTGCTGCAGGCTAGATTTGTTGTCGCATCAGCTTTCAGACTGCTGATAATCCTGTCTTCTCAAGCAGTAAAGCTTCCTCAGCCATCACAGAAGCAATGAATCTGACACCTTCTCATCACAGCGTTCATTTTACTATGGTCCTTCTGGAGAGTACAATCTCAGACACCGAAGTTAAACTTAGGCTTTCGATGTGTTTTCAAATAAAAGAACATTCTGGCTATAGGTCACAGTGAAATGCCATCAGCCTGTCTGCAGGCTGTGAGCAAAGCTTTCAAATGGCGACTGCCATCCCACTCTTCATCACTGTGTTTTAAAGAGGTGGAGTTGTGGTTATGGATGACACACTCCTCTCACATCCAAAATGCAGAAGGAGGCATTTAGATAACTTGCCTATTCAGTGAGGAACACTTTTCCTCACCACTGTTTATTTAGGTGGAAACAGTCTTTTTCACACAGGCCTGGCTCTGTGGTGTACACCCTTTTATTGCATCGGAACTTTTAGTTAAAATGAATCCGGCAACTGTGCTCAATATTAGCTATATACACCATGTTCACCTAACACTTTGTAGAAGTGAGCAGTGCTTTTATGGAATCGTAGAATCAAAGACTCAGAGAATCATTCTGATTGAAAAAGACCTCTAGGATGCCCAACCCCAGCCCACCCCACCATGCCCACTGCCCACGTCCCTCAGTGCCACATCCCCACGGTTCTTGAACACCTCCAGGGACGGTGACCCCACCACCTCCCTGGGCAGCTGTGCCACTGCAGCACTGCTCTTTATGAGGAATTTTTCCTAATATCCAACCTGAAATATCCAACCTGTTTCTTTGGTGCCCACCTTTCAGCTCTTATAATATCTCGTTACTTATATGACACTTTTGCAAGTACTAGCCACTTAGCTATTTTCATAACTGTTTTACAAACTTCTTATATCTTCTAGCCTGTCATAGGATGACATAGTCATTCATCAGATATTTCCAGCTTCTCAGTGACCTTGTTGCAATGCGGACGGCCAAGTGGGTGTTTGGTGTACCAATGGAGAAAAAACCTCCGTGATATTGCTGTGAAAGAAGGAGCAGGAAAAGTGTCTGAGACAAAACAGATGGGGGAAGAGGAGTTCAAGCAGCTGATTGGCTTTAGGAAGCAAATCAGCCTCCTTCACCCCATCACTGCTTATCCCTTTTCCTCCTCCTCTCCCCACACAGTCATAGTGCTTGTGCTGAATGGGTGGCAGAGCTGTGTTCCAAGTCCTAGCCCAGTAAAGCTGGTAGGGAAGGAGGAGGCTCGTGGTAATTGGTTAATCAGCTATTTTCAATTCAATTCCTGGCTGTGCTTACCATGGCAAATTAACAGTCCTTGTGTGTAAATATGACCCCTACTCCTAGATTAATTTGATTATGGGAGAATCTCAGTTTTCATTTAAAAATAATAACTTTCTGGCCGCTCTGATAAAACAAGTTTGGGTATGCAGTCTAAATATTCCCTAATGGTTTAAAAAACAAAAGATAAATATGAAGAACAAATGAATCTCTTATGGGCGAATAAAAAATAATGTTTTTAAATCTCTGCTATGATTGCTTGAGGTTGAATATTGAGAGCAGAAAATTTCTCATTTTCACTCAGTGCTGGATCAGCATTCAGTGAAAGCCAAATCTTTTTAAGGTTGCTTCATTTGATTCCGCAAGCAGAGAGCTCGTCTTCATTAATGACATCTGTTATCTTATCCTGGGGATCCTCTCAGATATCTGCAGTTATTCAGAATGCCCTGTATGGACTTTCTGCACTGCTAATTTCATTCTTGTTGCAACTTTCGTCTGTATTGCTGTGAGAGATGATTTTGCCTGTGAGTATCTGGCTGCTCAGGAGTATAGAAGTGCAATAATGTTGTATATTTAAGACAGAAGTACAAGCTTAAGTCTCTGTTAATTACAAGTTGTATTCTGTTAAAGGCCTGATACGTGCTATAAATGCTTTGGCAATGGCTGTGTTAGGAATCCAACTTAACAGCAGCAAGTTTTTAAGTAACAGGGCTTTGATTTTCCTCTAGACTTATACATACAAGCAGAAGAGTAAATCTGCTTAAAACCAAAGTCAGGCTGGTCTGAAAGGAAATGTACTTTTATAAATTTCTCATTAGAACATCTTCTGTTGTTAAATTTCTATTACTGGTGTGATACCATTGACGTACATGGAACTGTGAAGATAATTGAAGTGTATGCTAATAAATTAAAACGCTCCCGAGAACAGGTCTAGGCACAGGAACTTGGTTGTCCATACTGGTAGATTGCTAAGAAAGGGTATAATGTGATTTTGGTTAGGCTAATTAACACTCTCTCAAATAGTTTCTAGATAGGACTTGTTTATTTTAATGGCTTACCAGTACAGATACTGCCTATTGCAGGCAGAGGGGGCAGGAAACTGGCATGGCTTGGCAAGCACCTACTGGTCAAACTGAGGGAAAAGAAGGGCAAGTACAGGCAGTGGAAACTCCCTGGTGGATTTGAGGAACTACAGACCAATGAGCCTCAGCTTTGTACCTGGGAAGATCATGGAACAGATCCTCCTGGAAGACATGTTAAGGCATATAAGAGATGAGAAGGTGATCTGAGACAGCCGGCACAGCTTCACCAAGGGATGATTGTGCCTGACCAATCTAGTGGCCTATAATGGAGTGACAGCATTGGTGGACAAAGGGGAAGGAGACTAATGGCATCTACCTGGACTTCTGCAAGGTCTTTGACATGCCCCCCCACCGCATCCTTATCCCTAAATTGGAGAGATACAGATTTGAAGGGTGGACTATTTGCTGGATAAGGAACTGGTTGGAAAGTTGCAGCCAGAGGTTTGTGGTCAGTCGCTCTATGTCCAGGTGGAGGCTGGTGATGAGCAGTGTCCCCCAAAGTTCTGTCTTGTGACCGGTACTCTTTAAGCTCTTTATTTAACATCTTTATTTTATCAATAACGTAGATAATGGGATTGAATGTAGCCTCAGCATGCTTGATGCTGATGCTTGATGCTGATAACATCAAGTTGGGTGGTGCAACTGATATGGTAGAAAGAAGGGATGCCATACAGAGGGACCTTGATAAACTCAGAATGTGGGCCCTTGTGAAGCTAATGAGGTTCAACAAAGTGAAGTGCAAGGTTTTGCACTTAGGTCCAGTTAATCCCAGATACACACTAGGAGAAGAACTGGGAGTATCCCTGCTGAGAAAGACTTAGGAGTCCAGGTAGGTGAAAATCTTTTCATGAGCCAGCAGTGTGCCCTTGAAGCCCAGATGGCCAACAGTATCCTGGGCTGCATCAGAAGAGTGCTGGCGAGGGAGGTGATCGACCCTATGTACTCTGCCCTTGTGAGGCCCCATCTAGAGTATTGCGCCCAGACTGGGACCCTCAATACAGGAAAGATGTTGGGCTTTTGGAGAGGGTCCAGAGGAGGGCCACAAAGGTAATCAGAGGACAGGAGAACCTTTCCTATGAAGACAGGCTGAAAGTTCAGTCTGGAGAAGCGAAGACTGTGGAGAGACCTTATTATGGCCTTCCAATATTTAAATGGGGATTATAAACAGGAGGGAAGTCAATGTTTTACACGGGTAAATGGTCATTGGACAAGGGGGAATGGTTTTAAACTAAAGGAAGGGAGATTTGGGTTAGATGTTCAGGAAGTTTTTCACTGGAAGAGTGACGAGGTCCTGGAACAGGCTGCCCAGAGAGGTTGTGGATGCCCTGTCCCTGGAGGTGTCCAAGGTTTGGATGGGGCCCTGGGCAGCATTATCTAGTACTTGATCTAGTGAAAGCCAGTCCTGCCTGCAGCAGGGCGGTTAGAACTTGATGATCCTTGAGGTCCCTTCCAACCTAAGCTATTCTGTCTTTCTAATCCATGTGTTTAACTTTACTTGAGTTCAGTCAATCTTTAGCAAAGGACAATTGTAGGACTATGTTAGAACTTCAAAGACTGAATGATGCTAAAGAAGTACTGCAGACATGAGCAACTTTTGATTATTCTACTGAGCTACTTTTGATTATTTTTCCATATATTATGCTGTTTCACAGACAGAGAAGAAGGAGTCTAAAGATTATTTCCATAAAAATCCAGAGCATCTCAGGAGAAAGGGCCCAGCACTGTGTATCCCTAAAGCAGATTTTGCCTGAAGCTAAAGTTGAATGTCAAGACCTCCAGGATGTGTGTTGCTTTCAGTGCATACTATTTCTGTTCAGCAGGGAGCACAGTATGTTGCAGATATCTCTCAGACGTAGTTTGAAAAATGGTAGAGAATTCCTGCTGTTGAGGCTAGAGCAGCATTTGGTAATTTTGAGAGGAAGTCCCAGATTGCTTCGTTGAGAAATTATGTAGACAAAAATGCTATCAGCCTGAATATCAATTTTAAGAAAAAAAATTCCCTTACCACTTGGCTTTCTGTTGAAATCATAAGGGTAAAGAGGATCATGATGATGTTACAAAGACATCCACGTCCTCCCAACTCTTCTTTTCCAAGCCATTTAGTCCGTTGAAGCATTAACACTTAAAATACCAACTGTATTAAGGCAAGACCTATTTTTCACTACTAGGAAGCTGAAGTTGACTTTCATAGCCAGCCCTATGTTCACTGCTAGTCTCTGTAGTTTCTATTTTATATATATTGTAAGCCTGCGTGTCTGGAATGACAATGACTAGGAAATGCAATATATTGTTTCTGTTGGCAAGTTATGGGAAGCCCATCAGATTTGTCTTCTAATTCCACAGGGCCAAGGTTTTGTTTGTTTTTGGAGCTCCTCCTTCCAACCTGTAGAGGAGAATTAAAGCAGTAAAAAATCCAAAATGCACTATTGTTCGAATAGTGTATTTGTTGAGGGAATCTTTATACCAAGATGTTATTTTCTTTCTTCCTAAGGTAGATTTATGTTTTGTGGAAGCCCTTGTAAATTTTGTGGGTTTTTTTTTTGCTATTTAATGCACCCAGGCAGAGGGCAGGGAACACTGTAAAAAATGTAAAATAAAATATGAAGGTTAAGGAAATTAATTATTTTATCTAGCTAAGATCTCTGAAACAACATTGGAGGATGACTTGAGAAGTCTGAAAACATTTCCTTTCAAGCCCTATTCACCTCTAAAAGTTTAATACTAATTTTAATATATTGAAAGCCTTACCATTTGAAATGATAACTACATCATACATCATGTATGTCATTCACTCTTTAAATGAAGGCAGCTATCAGGACCAGGGCAGGGTTAGTTTATTTGATCTTGCATGATGTTTCATAATTTTCCTGACTGTTTGCCCATCTCAGATGGCTATAGATCATGTTGGTAATGCAAGCTATAACTAACAAGGTGGAAACCCCGTGTTGCACTGGCCATATTACTACCCCTCTGGAGCCTCCTAACAATTTCCTTTCTGAAGCCCCTCTCTTGACTTGCATGGCACAGGGCATTCAATCTCCTTAAATGTAAACAATTGTCTTCATGGGACCTCATGCACCAACTGCAGATAACCCTGCTTCCCCCCATCACTGCCTGTTGATAAATGTTTGATGCCAGCTGGGATTAGAACTGTGTTATGCCTCTCTGCTAATCAAAAATATTGCTTTCAGGGAGTTTACAAGGCAGTCCTGTGTTCTCATTTTGACCTGTTTTATTCCACACCAGATTCTGTACTACGGGGAGAAATATAATACACATACTGAGAAAATCTCTTGGCTTTCTCCCTGGAAAGTGTTTTGTGGACAGAAACCTGTATTGTCAGTTCAGATAATTTTTTAATCCTTCCCACCAGTGTTGGCAATGACTCTTAGAAGAGTGTGATTAGGAAATGAAGGTGAAAATGGCAGTGAAAAAGACTGAAAATATTCTGTTGTGGATCTTTGTATTTTAACTGGGGCTTTGAGTGCTCTGTTCCAGGTTCTACAGACAGTCTTGATTGGACAATAATTATAAACCTATGATATCACAAGGACTCGAATTTTCTTTATGCTGAGGAGATGAGATGAAATAGAAGGATGTTGGGATGTAAGGAATGATTTTATTTAGAAGTTTGGGAACGGAGCAGTTCTTAGCCATCTTGTCTCAGAGGGAGCAAAGCGAGCTTCAAGCATTGTCTTGCACAGAAACTCCCCTGTGTGCACCATCAATGCTGTCCATATGCACTTTTCTGCATGCATTGTATTCCTTAAGACTGAATATCAGTCTTCACTTAGCTTTATGCAAATACTTTGTATAGTAATTCTGCCTTATACCCTTCTCCAGTATAGATTACGCTGCAGCTTGAGATGGACATCTGTCTGCTTCCACAGCCTAGAATGTTTCCAAAGCCCTCTAGAGAAAATTCTGTTGTGAACGGGTGTGGCATTGGAATTCGTTGTATAGATACTCATTTTAGGTAGCAGATTGCTGGTTGAATTGGGTGCAAATGTGCAGGTTTTGGTAGTGTGGCCTCTGTGAGGCCTCTGACTGCAGCTGGTTCCATCAGCCGCCATAGGGCGCAACCATGTCTGTCAATGAAACTGGTGGGTCCTCTTGTGAGTTTACAGGTAAGAAAAGACAAAACAACATGGCAGAGAGAGGAAACGTGTCAGGAAGAGCCCTGTTAGCACCAAGGTGAGGGAACAAAGGAATGAAGTTGAGCCTGGGAAGAGTAAGGAGTGAGGAATGGTGGTTGTTTTAGTCTTTGTTTCTCACAGTAAAACTATTTCAGTTGGCAATAAATTAGCTTTCTCCAGGTTGTATCTATTTTGTATGTAATGGTGATTGATAAGTGATCTCTGTGTCCTTATCTATTTTAATCCTGTTTTCTCCCCACATCCTGTTGAGGAGAGAGCATGAGAGAGTAGCTGGGTGGGTCAAGGCCACAGCACAACACCAGGGCAGAAATGCATGGGGTTCATGCATGATCACACTAAAAATCTTGTTCTGGAGGGGCACCATGTCCTAGCAGCAAGAGAGAATTAGCTTATCCCTGCTTTGTCTGGTTGCCTGATCAGTGTTATACCTGTAACAGTCAGTGTTGGTGCGTGGTGCTTTACATGCACGTGTTGCTTTGGTTTCAGCTTACTTGTCTTAACCACAATGTTGGAATTCAGCTCCACTTTACGTCCTCGGGTCTGTAGAGAGCTGTGCTTTTGAGAAATAGGCTCAGAGGCTACAGAGTCCCAGTTACTGGGGAGTCGTGCAGGAGAGCTTTGATTAAATCAGTCATCAGGTATCAATAGAACTCTAAGTAAAAACAGTTGTGTTTTCATGGAAAGTGTATATTCTGTTACATTTTTACCTTTTTTTTTTTCCTTCTAGATAAACATCATGTCAATGGAAACAGAATGGTAGAACCTTTCCCAGAGGGAATGCAGATGGCTATATTTGGTAAGACACCAGCTTTAGAATTAAAGCTTTAAGATGTATTGTGCTAAATCTCTTATTTTCAGCCCGAGTTCAGAATCTGGGCTGCCACAACTATTTTCTAATCACTACGATCAGCTCGAGCCACTCTTGGTTTTGGGAGATGTCCATGCCCCAGAAGGAGCATACTAAAAGTATTTTGCTGGGTTATACAAACAGAATATTTAATTTCCTGTTTTGTTTCATACGAATTCACAAACAGTAGGTTTTTATGTACGTCAAGTCCTGTCAGATTTTTCATTAGTTTAAACAAAACTCTGAAGATTATCTTTGACTTCCCAGAACCTTGGAAATAGGTTTACAGTGAGAAACAAAGACTAAAACATGAGTCATGAGACATAAGTCATGGAACTCAGACAGTTGGGTAGAAAGCTTTATCTACTATACTTGCAGATCTGTTTCTGTTTGTGTGACCCCAAACCAAGAAGTTTCTGTAGACTTCCTATTGAGAGACAACAGAGCTAGTTTTGTTTTTAAGCAAGATATGGACTTCAGCTTAATCTGGGAATGGTCAGAATGGTCAGAATCTTAGTCTCTAAGAATGAATTTATGGAATTTACTTGGGAAGAAAAAGGTGGATTCCTATGACATTTATTCTTAAAGGTTACTGTTGTATAGAATGAAAAAATTTCCTAAATCTGCTTTGAACCATAAGATTGGGTTGTTTAGAAAGGATATAATTCTTTACTAGCTTCTACAGGATGGTACAAAGTCACCTTAGGAAATTT
This sequence comes from Pavo muticus, assembly GCA_016647715.1. Lineage (NCBI taxonomy): Eukaryota > Metazoa > Chordata > Aves > Galliformes > Phasianidae > Pavo > Pavo muticus. The sequence goes on from JACDJE010000306.1 coordinate 1,078,067, forward strand.
GTAGCCCTTAATAAATATTTATCCATCTGTGATGTTGAAGTAAATCTTGATACTCCTTTATACACTTGCTACATCATCTAGCCTGATGGAGCCATGAATTACGTTTAGTGCAGCAGTCCTTGCTGGTTTTGACCTGAGCCGATTCTAATAGAATCAATATAAATATTGTCAGACAACACATGTAACAACAACTGGAGGATATATGTAAAACTGGAGGATGTACCCATGAAATGAGGAAGCAGTGCTATATAAATGTCCAATGTGATGTAGCAAAAAGAATAAATGCAGCCTATAGGTATGTAACCAGGGGTACAGTGGGTTGACATTAGCAGGCAATTTTATACCTGTGTGCAGTGATTCCAAGACAGATGCTAAAATTAATTTCACATTCTATTGAGTAATTTGACAAAATTTATTAACAGCAGCAAAAAGCTTCAACACTGAAATGAACTACCAAAGAAAAAGAACTTAGAAAAGAGCTTCAACACTGAAATGAACTACCAAAGAAAAAGAAGTTAGAAGAGGCATAGCATGGATTTTTAGAAACTTGAGCACTGCTCAAAAGTTCTTACATAATAACAATTTATTAATCTATCTGGAATGAATTGATGATCTTAATCTGTTTTCAAACAACCCAGGTATGTTCGTATTTGAAATTTTTAGCAACCCTGTGGGTATTCAAAGGGCTAAGTTAGCCATAGGCACTAATTTGTCACCCTGAAATTATATTTTCAATTGATTATTTCAAAATATCATAATAAATGTTAACCTGTCTGTGGTGCTAATGTTGCTGTGGTTACCATGGTTTGACAAGAGAAATGGTTTGTGGGTTTCACCATTCAATTATCATAACTACTTCTACTGTACTCTTTAGTTTTGCTCTGATTCAGTAGCATCTTCCTGCCAGCGTTCCCTTGCGTGGGGACCTGGGGGACATCTAAACATTCTCGGAGTGGTGGAATGAGAGACTGCTTGATAGCTTTCTTGGAACTAGTGGGAAATGACTTTCTGTTACCTTTTGAGTTCTAAGGTTAAGATGGATGTAGAGATACTCCTATGAAGGTGGAGTCAGAGAGTTCTGGTACAATCTGATATTGATGTAGTCATCACTATTTACATTTATAAAGCTCTTCCTTTATTTTCTTCTTGGTGCTTAGATCAGTTTTTCAGTGTTTATGGGGGTGTGGGCATGAGTGTTGTTATTGTCTGTATGACTGTTGATTGTATGTAATTTGTAACATTTCATAGGAAGTAGTATTCTACCTATGGAATTTCCTTGGAAAAGCTCCAAATCTTATTAAGTATCCTAATTTGAATCCTTCTTGAAGGAGTCTTCTGTACTGCTATCAAGCTTGATAGCTTCCATCATTTTTAAATTGCCCTACATTTTCCACAAACGTGTGATTGCAAATGCTGGGATAGGTGGTGAAAACTCATGCTGCTGCCATCTGTGCTGTGAATAAATGGAAAACCTACGTGTTCTTAGGTTTACTATTAGACCTGAAATATAATGGTATACAAACATGACTCTGATGATAATTGTAGTCATTTGTTGGCATTGGCATCACGTTCTGATAAGTGGTATAGAAAAAGGATGCTGCAATTCATTTTTGCTACCTCCAAAGGGGCTGTTTCCTGTTCCAAGGTGAATGGGAATGAAAGGAAGTACTCAAAGAAAAATATTGTGTAAGTAAATCTTGTCCTCAGATTGTTGTTAATCCTACTCATGTGTGCTCCCCTTAACAGCAAGTTCTTTGTATTTTAGGACTCTGTAAGCTGGGGGAAAATACAGAGCTAGTCATATTTTTAGGACTAGCGTCTCTGACTCCACCTTAGCAAGAGAGTGCCTCTGACATCTCTTCTGCAGGAACATCTTTTAATCCTTTAATTGTGGTTGCGCAAGGACAAGTCTCAAGCAGTCCTCACTGGGAAGCAATCCCTTTTCCTTAAAAATATCTAGAAAAGAATCATAGAATCACAGAATGGTTGGGTTGGAAGGGACCTCATGGATCATGAAGGTCCAACGCCCCTGCCACAGGCAGGGCCACCAACCTCCCCATTTAATACTAGCCCAGGCTGCCCAGGGCCCCATCCAACCTGGCCTTGAACACCTCCAGGGATGGACGGGGCATCCACAGCCTCTCTGGGCAGCCTGGTAAATAACCTGATGGTTAACCTCACTACTTGCAGTGAATATTCCCACCACTTGCATAGTTTCAGATTCACCAATAAAAATAAAATGTAAAATGCAGTACTGGGTTGTACACGCTAATCTTTTTACCTGCTAGTAAAATGCAGTCAGATTGCTTTCCTTAGCTCCATCTTCTGCAAAACCTCCTTAGAGATGCTCTTACTAATGCTGTGCTGTTTACTTTGTGATACGACTTCATGTTTTGATCAAGGGTGAATGTACATAGTGTGTTGCTCCTCCTCCTTTCCCTTTTATAACAGAACCTCACAGATTTCAGCAGGCTATTTAAATGATCTTGAGCTTCTTGGGTTGTTTGGCATCGCTCAGCTGCCTAGGACACACTTATTGTTGGTTAGAATAAAGGAACGTGTCCTTGTTTCTACAGTGGTTCTACAATGGTAGAAACAAGGATGAAATGGTAGATTTCAAGGGTGAGGGTGAGCCTTTAATGGAAATGTTTGAAGGCTAACCATCCAGTGACCTCTTAATCCAGTTTCCAGCCAATAATGAAGCATTAAGAGCACAGGAGGTACGCAGACACTGCACAGGGTCTCAGTGGAAACACTGCAGAATTCTGTATCAAAATCACTTTGTCCCTTGAAGTGAAGAAGGGGGTGTATTCAAACCTTCAGCTGCTGAAGCAGATGCAATGCTGAGTATTGGCTGTTTGAGTTGTATCATGCTAAGATGGAAGAGATGCAATAAAAACGTTCTGGAAGTTTTTCCTGTAGTGTAATTTTAATGGCCACAGGCATTTTCAGTTTATTTATTTTTTACCTGTAGTGACTGGTTTTGACCAAAAAAACAAATGAAAAGAGAAAACATAAACATATATTAGGGGGTTGATAACATGTGGAAAAGGAGTAATCTAAGGCCTGAGATGGAGTTTTGGATAGAAGCTGCAGAGCATATGCTTTCAGTAAATGGATAGTTCCACCAGTGCCATTGAAATTCTTTGTATGTTTTAAACTCTCATTTAAATGCATTGCTGCATTATGCTCAGAAACATTTCTGGTCAGAGTTTCTGAATGTTAATGCTTCATATGATAACTTGTTTCACTGAAATGAAGTGTTGTATGTCATAGAAAGACTCCTATTTACCTTTTCTAAAACCTGGCAAGAATTAATTGTAGTTATTTGTAGTTATTACACTTTTTAAATACAGGACCATATTATGTTGTATTTGCTTGACATGTACTGGCTAGTAATGGGGTAATTGGTTTCTTAATGTAAACAAAATATAGACAGAAGTAGGATGTTAAGTAACTGATAAGATCTAATTACAGACATTTCTGAATTGGCAGACACATCCAAGCTTGTTCACCTTCTGCTCTGCACTTAATAGACAGCAGCATGTTCCAGTAATCGTGTGTAGCCATATTAGTGTGATATTTTGCCTGAGTTTTTATGTCCTGTTGAGATCCAGATGTACCCTCTGCATTGCCACAATTCCCACTGCTTCCAAAGGTTATTAAAAAGCAAAAAGAGGATTACACCAAGGTTCTCCAATTTACCATCCAGCTTCTCAGCCTTCATATACAGCCTCCAAGTATGGCATTGTCCAGCATGGCTCAGGCTGAGCTCCTTGAATAGGACCTGGTTCAGCCCTTCCTAATGAAGGCTTCATCAGGGCAACTTTTCAGCTAAAGGAAAATCATTTCCAACGGGATGCATTGAGGCATTTCCCCTCTTCCGACAGCACAGAATGTTCTGGCTACTCCTTTCAGCTGAAAGTCACAGGACTTTTAATTAAAATCCTGAAGATGTGTTTGGCAACCATTGCAGAGAATTCTCTGGCGTAAGTCATTACATGGTCCCACAGTTGCAATGTTTCTAAAGGATCTGAGTAGAGTTCCCAATGTATTGGGTCTTCACACTTAGGGGAACCACTTACAACCTATGGTTAACTTTCCAATATCATATTAATGTGCACCAACCCTTTTACTTTGCAGCACTGAGGGACGTGGTCAGTGGGCATGGTGGGGATGGGTTGGGGTTGGACTGGATGATCTTAGAGGTCTTCTCCAACCTTAATGATTCTATGATTCTATACTAGCCTTTGTGACCCCAGCTGAAAGAATAGACTATGGTCAAGTTTTCACTCTCCAGATCTGATGGACATTTAGGAAATCTTGGCCAATTAGGGAATATTTTTTTGTGTGTTCTGTTTTAAAAGGTGATTGTGAAATACATCTTTTTCAATGAGATTATTGTCAGCAGGTAAATAAATGACATACGACGGCTGACCACTGGGAAGTGGCATGGCGTATTTAAGATGCATTTATCCACGATGGCTGTGTATAAGTTTCCTTTCCTAGTTCTTGAAGCCCCCACTGGTGGCCTTTCAGATAAGAAAGTGTGTTAAGAAGTCTTTTACTATGACTCAGTTTTGAATTACTCTGGTTTTATAATGAGTTCTGTTCTTTTCACCACAAAAAGGAAATCAGAGGAAAAAGTTTGGACCCCCAGAGAAATACCTTTGTTTTAGATAGCTGGAAAAGATCAAACAGATTTTCTCTGTTGCTCAGAAAAGGAAAAAAAGCTTTAAACCATGCTACACGTCAGAAGATATTACATCTCTGTCTGAAAAGAATATAAGACTTCATGATGTGGAAACAGGTGTGTGTGCTGTGACCCAAATTGTAGGAGAAACATGTACAGCAGTATTACCAGATGTTACTGGGATCAGGTTGTGGAAGAACTGAGAGCCAGAGGGAAAATCTTCCAGAAGGATTCATGTTTCTCATGCTAATTCTCTTTCAACATCTTGGAGAAGAGAAGGAGGTGTACTAAGTGGCAGGATTTGTACAGTTCTTCACAGAATGTATATTAAAGAAATACATCACTATTTCCCATTTTCCTTTTGTTTTATCCTCCATATACTGACTTATAGCCTCTTTTTAGTGCCCCTTCCAGAGAACTGAAACGCAGCCCACTTGCCTGCCTCCATCATCTGGTCCTGGCTCATCCTTGTTGCCACTAGTGCTTAAACATCCTGCTCATAGCCTTGCCAAAAGGTCAGTGCTCTGTCTGCTGGTCAAACCTTCAGGATTGGGTCAGCAGGAGGCAATTGCCAGGGAACGTTCTTTATTTAGAATTCATAGGATCATAGCATGGCCTGGGCTGAAAAGGACCACAATGACCATCCAGTTTCAAACCCCTGCCATGTGCAGGATCACCAGACCAGGCTGCCCAGAGCCACATCCAGCCTGGAACTCTAACCAGGTAGACCTACACTGATAAACACATAAATGAAGATCATTCTGAGGCCCTTTGAAAATAAAAATCTTATTACTTAATTTCAGTTGTCCTACGGTACATCATTTACATTATGCATTAAATGCTGGTGATCTGATTTGACAGCATTGTGCATCACAAGTGCAGAGCACTATGTGAGACAGACTCGGATAGATATAAAATAGTACAAGTCTGCTTGGTCTTTGCCAAGGACATTGCCAGACACATATAAGCGCTAATAAAGAACAATAAAGTATGCCTAATGCAAAGTGAAAGCTGTCCTTGATCAGCACAACCCTTCATAACATTCTTGTATTTCAAAGGATCCACATCTCTTTCTTTTTGCTTCTGAAAACAAAAGTAATGTGGCCTTCAAACACAATATCTGTCCTTCTCCATCAGGGACTTGTTTATGTTAATTTGGTTTTCTTGAGGTAATGAAGAATTTAGCTTTGTGTGGATTTCCACTTAGAGTATGCACTGCACATTAGTGCAGATCCAGAGGCTCTTAAAAGTAAATCAGTTCACAGCTTTTCAATCCACATTATTCACCTTAAAACAGCCATTTAATTATGTTTTTTTGGGGACTTTCTCACTTAGTGAGAAAGTTTTTTAGTTTACATGATTTCTGAGATAGGGCTCAGTGATCTCCAGGGGCAGGAATTGACTCTAATGCCTGTTTTATTTTCTCTGCAAAAAGCCAGCACAGAGCACCTAGATTACTTCAGCTATGTAAAAGCATTGCAGAGAGGTAATTACTTGCCAATGATAAATAGGGATATATCAGTGACTGGGATGAACATATGCTTGGCATCATTCTGAGTTGGTTTAAGTTTGAAATAGAAGTAAATTATCCTGTTAATGACTAGAGGCTGCCCTCATCAGATTTATGCTGCTTTGTGGGAGATATATATGTGTGTGTGTGTGTGTGTTTATGTGCTGGCATATACACACATACACATTTACAATACAGATTTATCTTTAGATTCCTGTTAATAAAGCATAGAGCACGGTGACATGACATAAAACATACAGAATCACGATGTTTTGCTCTATTCAGCCATGCAAAATGTGATGCTAATTGTCTGTAGTTATAACAGCAGAGAAAAAAAACATCTGAGGAGGTTTTTGGAGGCATAACATTGTGTTGTTTTGATGATTTTAGACATCCTCTGACATTCACAAAGTATTTTCAGATCAACTTACCGACTGTAGTGGATTTATCCTCCCAACAGTACGTCACAGACCGACAGCTTTAGAACTGGGGATAATGAGACAGGGCAATTAGGGTTCTATATTAAAGCAAGCAAGCAAGAAAGAAAGCATTACGTATAGGGTTACTCGGCATGGAAAAATTTAGTGTCATTTTTCTGATTTTCAGGAGCTTTTTTCCCCTTATGAAATCATAATCAGGTTATTGGTGATCTAAAATAATACGTCATTTTGTACCTCGCTTAAAGTCTGAGATAGAAAAGCCTTCACGTATTTTTTGAAATTCTTGCTTAGAGACACTCTGAAGCTCAGGGGAATCAACTGGAATCTTTACAGGTCATCAGCCTGGAATTAATCTCAATAAACTTGGGGCATCTTATCCAAAGTTGTCTTCAAGATTTCCTCCCTGGTCAGAGAAGACGCGTTTGGAGGTCAGTTCACAACAGTTCCTGCCTTAGGAAGGAATGAATCACCCTTTGTATTCTATCGAAAGCTGTCTAGCTTCGACCAGGGAGAATTCATTCATTTCCATAAACGTGTTGCAGATATTTTATGCCACGTGAAGTGTCTTAGGGCATCTGAGAAGTCCACAGGGCGTTGCGACATGTCTCAGGAGATCCGTGCTCTTCTGAACTAGTAGCTGAAAGCCAGATAGAAAGAATTATCATGGAGGCATAGAACCATAAAGGCTGAAGAAGAGCACGAAGATCCCCAAGTCCATCCCCAGCCCACCCCACCATGCCCACTGCCCACGTCCCTCAGTGCCACATCCCCACGGCTCTGGAACACCTCCAGGGACGATGACCCCACCACCTCCCTGGGCAGCTGTGCCACTGCAGCACTGCTCTTTCAGAGAAGAAATTTTCCATAAAATCCAACCTGATACCAGGCACATCCAAAATGATAATAGATACACAAGTTTAGGGATTCTATAGCAGATAAATATGCCTGTATGTAAATGTAAGATGTCAGTGTCTATACGTGGGATAGGTGCCTGATCATCTATTACAGCCCTTGGAAAGCTCATCTGCAGGGCAGGAACAGTTGCCCAGGTTGGTTTACAGTGACACTTTCTCTCTCTATATAATACATATATATATATATATTCTTTATACTTCCTTGATCTCCAGCTTCCAAGGACACAGGCCAACCTGTTTTGCAAGTGCTGTTCTCACGCTAGTCTTGTGGAAGAACCTCTTCTTTAAGGCATCTTGGGTTGCCACCAGTTGCCTTTATTTTTGTGTTCCTTTTCTTTTTCTGGGTCCCTACTGACCACAACTGGCGGCTTGAGGACACCTTTGATAACATGTGAACACCTGTATGCACAGACCTAAACGTAGTTTAAGTGTGCATACTGAAGCATAGAAGCCTTTATTTCCAGTGTTAGAGGTTAGTGGAGAAGAATTGCTTCTTGAGTATTTCCCCCAGAGTCCCTTATCTCAGTATTTGTCTGAGATTCTACATTATCACAGAATCATAGAAACCTTTGAGTTGGAAGGGACCCTTAAAGGCCATCTGTCCCACTCCCTGCACTGAACAGGGACACCCACAGCTCCATCAGTGCTCAGAGCCCATCCAGCCTGACCTTGGCTGCCTGCAGGGATGGGGCACCACCGCCTCTCTGGGCAACCTGTGCCAGTGCCTCACCACCCTTATATCCAATCTAAATCTCTTTGAGTTTGAAGCCATTTCCCGTTGTCCAATCCCAGCAGACCCTGCTGAAGAGTCTATCCCCTTCTTTCTTACAGCCCCCCTTTACATATGAATTTATCCTCTATTTAGGGTAATGACCACATTATTAAGATTACTTTCAATGTCATACAGTGCTGCCTAGTACTGGCTCTCTGTCTATTCTGGACAACATGCAAAAGTCTGCTGTCTTCAGAAGAGAATGAAAATCCACTGCTTGAAGGGTCAGACAGAGTCTTGTTTCATATTTTTCTAGTAGAATACCACCTGGCTTTGCTCTCTGTGCAGGATACATGCCATAAAAAAAAATAAAACGTCCACAAAACAAAGTATGAAAACAACCCCTCTCCAAAACAACAAGAACATGTAATAGAAAGAATTAATACGAGCAGTTTTTCAAATAAGATAAGATGCACTAATCACAGAAAAATTCTGATTTGAGTTGAACTGTAAGTAATTTTGAAACAGACATAGTTATTTGTGTGTGAGCCAGGAAAAACAGCATGCAATATGTCAGGCTTTGAGATAAAATTTATTGGTGTGTCATTGGCTTAAATCCAACACTGTGCTTATAAATAATATAATCCTAGTGTGACACATTTCTGCTTGAACCTTGACTGAAAATTATTGAGAATCACGTTATGAATTATGTAGAAGCAGTCACGCATTCAAGTCAAAAGGATGTAACTGGAGTGAAATGTTGAAATGGATTTGTAATTAGGTACACTATCTAAAGATGCAGAGTTGCAGAAAGGGCAAGGTGTCTTTCTGTGTACCCAAAGGTATAACATGGAGCCTTGCTGTTGACTGAGGCTAACAGTCATGCAGCTTTTATTGACTTGTTTTTCTAGGATGTGAAGTTACCTGTATGTTTCCTTTGCTACTGGCACCATCTTTGGTCTTATTTTTGTTAGCTCAGGGTGACCCAAGGATCCAGACAAGCCCTTGACAGTGCCTATATACAGTCCATCTGCACAGCAGGGTAGGAGTAACTTAGTGCAATACAGTGAAATGCATCTGATAAGCCAAGAGAGGACAAGTTTAGGGTTTTAAGCTTTAGAATGGCTGTACTCAGAATCCTCTGTGACAGAAAAAGAGAATTTCAATTGCTTTGCTTTGTAGAGACCTATAAAACCAGGATAATATGACTGTGCTACTATGGTAAAAATTTGGGCATATTTAGATGTAGAAGGACTTGGTTTTTAGTAGCTAGCATGATCCCCCTTCAAATCATTGTGTAGTGTGCTGTTTGGCCATGGTTAGCAGTAGTTATTTGTAGTCCACTGCAGAGATTCTCACCTGGGTCCTTCTCTTTTGTTCATCCTCTATGTGAACCGCTTTGCTCCCAGGCTCTTTTGGAATCATAGAGTCATTAAGGTTAGAAAATACCTCTGAGATCCCCAAGCTCAACCCCAGCCCACCCCACCATGCCCACTGCCCACATCCCTCAGTGCCACATCCCCACGGCTCTGGAACACCTCCAGGGACGGTGACCCCACCACCTCCCTGGGCAGCTGTGCCACTGCAGCACCGCTCTTTAAGAAAAAAAATTGTTCCTAATATCCAACCTGAACCTCCCCTGGTGCAACTTGAGGCCATCACCTCTTGTCCTATTACTGGGAGCAGAGGCTGATCCCCACCTCACCACAGCCTCATTTCAGGGCATTGTAGGGGGTGATGAGGTCACCCCTGTGCTTCTCTGCTCCAGACTGACCCACCCCAGTTCCTTCAGCCACTCCCCATAACACTTGCGCTCCAGACCACTCACAGTTTAATTGCCCTTCTCTGGACATGCTCCAGTGCCTCTGTGTCTTTCTTGTAGTGAGGGGCCCAAGCCTGAACACAGAACTCATGGTGCGGCCTCACAAGTGCTGAGTACAGAGGGACGATCACCTCCTGCTCCTGTGGCTGCACTATTTCTGATACAAGCCAGGATGCCATTGGCCTTTTTGGCCACCAGGGCACACCGCTGGCTCATGTTCAGCTGACTGTTGACAAACAACTCCAGATCCTTTTCCTCTTTGGAGCTTGCCACTGTATACACGTGCTTATTGGAATAGGTCACCCTGAGTACCACGCTCCTTACACTGAGAAGCAGAATGAAGTTTTGTTTCCTCTGCTCTGGACTGCCCCCCCAGTGCTGTCATACCAGACCTTGTGTCCTCAAGTGTCCCTATGTATGTGCTCCTATGTAATGCCCTTTGATCTTACACTAAAGAAACACCACTCTCCTGTCCTGAGGTTTGAAACAGGCTCCCAAATTGAGAAAATAAGCACACACAGACATAACCCAAGTTGTGCCTCAGTGTCACAGGTGAAATGTGTTTTGTGTGGTTCTAGAACAAGGTTTCTCACCATGTTTTCCATCTCTGAGCTTTAGACATATCCAGCTGGAGCTGACTATAGTATGAGAATCTGGCATCTGTGAAGAACAGAACCTTTTCACATAAAGAAGACTGCAAAGAGCTGGAAACTCTTCATGAGTTTCCTTGTCCTGGCTAACGTCTTCTACATCCTTTTTTTCCCCTTCACCTACAGACTTACGAAGAGGTCACCAATCCCGCTGTGCATGTGACAGGACCAAAATTTATGTTTTTGTAAGGTATCCTTACGTAATAATTTTTTAATTTTTGAGTTTCAGTATTGATGGTTTCCTCATTTAAAAACTCATCTCAGTCCCCTCCAGTTGTTTGTTACAGACTACGGTTATTTATGCTTTACAATGCTGTAGACCAAACCCAAGAGGAAAGCAAAGATATTTGTAGCCTTGGGCAGTGCAGTTGCTTCAACAGACTTATTGATTGTATACAAATAATTTTCCTCTAATTCAAGGTACTGACTGTACGGATCCAAAACGTTTTGGAGCATGTGCTGAAGCTTACAGAAGCGAGACCTGAGACTAAGAGAGTCTTTCAGATCTCAACCAGTTGTATTCTCTCTGGCTGCAGCCTGCAATGAGTCTGGGACTGATGCTGGGGACTCCATCAGTCAGGTTTTGCCCCCAGATTCCCTACATGAATGCCACTTAATGGAGGACGATAATGCTGATGCTTAGTATGTACATAATTCTTTTCCTTGTCAATGCATATTGTTGGAAAATGAAAGAAGAAAGGAAAAGAGAATGAAACAGAACAAAAAAGAGAGGTCAGAAGTCTGGAGCATCTTCTATACAAGGAACCAACTGGATACACTAGGACTGCTCTGTGTGAAGAGGGGATAAATGTGGGGTATGAGGGAGACCTGCAAAATGATAATAGTTATGGGGAATGTAAAAGAGAGTTGATTTTGCAGAATATCTTCCCTTATAAGAAGCAGGGGCTGTTAAAGATGGAAGTAGGAACAGCTTTGAAATGAATCAGAGAAGATGGAATAAAATAGAAGAGTGGATCTCAGAGCCAAAGGATTTTCTGTGTATAAAAGGTTTCTCACGTTGAAGTGAAGCCAGGAGAAATAGTTGGAAGATAAATCCAATGAGAGGTATTGGAACCACAGGAAGCACAGGGAATCCTGCAGATGTCAGAAACCAGGACAGCAGTGACGGTAATGGTGACTATTGTGTGTATTCATCCTTTCCTTATCCTCCCTGAATTCTTGTAGTTGTCCACTGCTGGAGACAGACTATGGGATGAGAAGTATCCCTGGTATATCATGCACTGTATGTCACAGGTCACGTAAATCACATGTGTGCAATATTACCTATCATATCACATCACCTGTCTTTCCATTATTAATTAATTAAGGCTGTAAGGAGTCTCATAGTGAGAACCTGTTTGCTGATTGGAAAGTACAGGAGTCGTCGTTGAATACAGTGTTGAAAACCATGCAGATGCAGTCCACAGCTGTCATTAGCTCCCTGTTGAGAAATATTTGTGATGGGAATAAATGGATGCACATGGTTCTTTTCTGCTGGTAACGTTCTGAAGTTTTCTTAAATGAGATTCATTCTAGTAACGTCACAACCTCAGTACTCTGAAGCTGTATACCAAGAGGAACAACAAAAGCCCTGAAAATACAGTTTTTCCTGGTTTTCCCCAGAGGAGGCAAAATGACTGATTGCACGGCGGGTGCTGTGAAATAGGCAGCAGCTCCGTCTGGATGCATGTCTGGCTTGGCATGGACCTGGATGCTGTCTGTGCCTGTGCTGTGGTACTGAGTTATCCAAGCCTGGCTGGGTAGCTGCAGTTATCCAGCATGAGTTTGTGAAGAGATCTCTGATTTGTATGAGCTCATTCATTGACTTCTGCTTCAGTGTTCGCGCTGTTGAATCTCAGGATTGTCCATCATGTACCACTTAAGTCATTGGTGATGCACATTTCACTGTAAACTGGCTTTTTTTTTAATACTTGATTCGAAACCTGTGAAGAAATAGCAAAATTCTACTGCACACAAAAGTAAACCTATCTTCACTTTATTCATAGAGTTGCTCTAAAATGGCCATGTCCCTCTTCATGATAAAGATGGATACCTCCACCTTGGTTGGCGGCTGGCAGCTATCACGGTGCCTCTTTAGCAGATAGTGTATCATAGAATGGTTTGAGTTGGAAGGGACCCTTAAAGGCCATCTGTCCCACTCCCTGCACTGAGCAGGGACACCCACAGCTCCATCAGTGCTCAGAGCCCATCCAGCCTGACCTTGGCTGTCTGCAGGGACGTGCGCTGCCTCTCTGTGCAACCCGTATCAGTGCCTCACTCCCATTATTCTAAAAAACCTTCTTATATGCAACCTTAATTTTCCCTCTTTTGGGTTAGGCCAAGAACAGGTCAAGGATTCACTCTTCCTGATGACAATTCCTTTCCCAAGCCATCAGCGCAGCGTAGACACTCTGCCTCAGTATCTTTGATATTTACTTTATTTTCAACAATGGCATGCCATGTTTGTTGGCAATGAGTGCACGTCAAGTACTGCATAAATGGTAAATGACTAACCACATATCTATTTGGCCTCTGTCTGTTCCTCTGGATATAAATTAGTTTTGCTATAACAATCTTCTCTGGTATTTTTTTGAGTAATTGTCTTTTGTGGAATGTAAAGGAAAGAGGTATTCTCTTTTGCAAGTGAGAACGTACCAAAATTTTATTGGCCTCTAACAGATGAAGAAAAAATAACTCTTGGAAATTCTGTATTACCATTAAGGACAGCTGTGGTTCAAAATAGATTAATTTTAATGATCTTTTAGGTACACTCAGAAGACATTTATTAGTTTGGGCTTCTATTGGAAAAGGGTTAAGGGAATGTTTCTGTGGGGCTGGGGAGAGGAGGAATAAAGGGCTGTTTGTTGAACTGGCTTGTTATTTGGATGTAATTATTTTTTGCTCCTGAGCAATTATAGATTGTAAGTTTAAATAATTGTCAGGGTGCCTACAGCTTTCTGTTGTTATTTAAAGTCTAGGGATATAGATAAAGTAAGTAATATGACATAGCTTTTTTTGAACGTGTCTGTGGCAGTTAATTTAACTTAGCAATAGTTATCGAAGAGGGAAAGAAAAATCAAGATTTCTATTCCTTGCAGTGAACAGACTTTGTAAACAAGTTATTATTTTCTGCATTATAGCTCTGAAAGTGATTCTTATTTTGCCCGTAACAAGATGTTTGTGGTGCTTTGCTTTTATTATAGCGGAATATATTTTGTTTTGCCTCTGTGTATTTCAAACTCCCTGAGGTTGCTGAGAGATTACAGAGATTTTCACAAGACAAGGCTAAGACTTCTCTATTATTGCAGAGATGAGTTTATATGAAAGATACAGTTTCAAGAGAATCAAATGGATTACGCAGCCCTGATGACATCTCTTATTTTATGCGTACACCAAGTTCTACTTGAGTAGCAGAGCGCTAAAGTGTGTCAAATGACCGAGGATGATCTAAAATGAATCTCTAGTGTGAAGTGCTGGAATGCATAGAGCAAAGGAAGATCACAAAATGATTTGAAAGCCTCAAATCAATGACTGAACTGAAGATGCGATGCTTTGCAATGAAGCAAATAATCAGGTTGATGATAGGACCATGTAGCTCTATCTCAATCTCTTTCGCATATTATTGTGCTGGGGGTTCCTTTCATCCCTAACAGACTTTTGAAAGGTAATATGTTAATAAACGACTCACTTCTTCAGAGTAGATAGAAAAGTAGCTAGACTGAATTCATCTGTGCACAAACTGGCATCATTTATTAACTCTATCCTTGGATATTCTTTTCTTTTAATTCAGATGAAGATTTTGTTCCATTTTGGGGCACATCAGAAATGTGCAAATAGCTTATGATGCATATACATCACGCTTCACAGAATCACAGAATGGCCCGGGTTGGAAGGGACCTCAAAGATCATGAATCTCCAACCCCCGCCACAGGCAGGGCCACCAAACTCCACATTTAATACTAGATGCTTGTATTAATACGCTTGTATTGAGACTGATTTATTTTGTGAGGCACATTTAAAGGAGTGAATAGTCAGTACAGTCAGAATTTCAGCCATAAACCCTGTTATTCTTTTTATTTATCATAAATTCCTTTCTGTTCTTGGACACTTCAGGTATCACCTTTGTGGCCAAGAAAGAATGGGTCCCTACAATACTTTGTAAGGCTTCCCTTTAATCAGTTAGATCTGGAAGACCTGCAGTGCTAATTTAGATATTTTGCATTTAGGACTGCCTGCTGTCACTCTGTGAATAGCACGTCTTGTCTGCAGATCTAACACAGTTTTTGTGCAATATTGCTTTATATGTGATTCAGTTCAAATGAAAGTGATGCCCAGTTGTTCCCATCCATGAGCCGTCACTCAGTTGTATTCCCAAATCCTCATTAAAGAGCATTAAAGAAACACATATTTACTGGTTTATTTTCCAGTGCCTGAGCTCTACAGTTTGTGACGGTGCTCCTTCATGTTTATGGAATGGCTTTGTCAGAAAGCTTTTGGAGAGGTTGCTGGCTTGTTCTGCATTGGTGGTGTTGAAAGCAGCAATGGCACGAATGGTAGAAACGAGCCTTGGAGAGCAGGTCTTTTATGGTCTGCACTTGAGCTTGCATTCACAGAACATTCTTCTCATCCCATTTCTGCCAGATCCGCACGCCTAAATAGAATGGAATCAATGTCCAATACAGTGCCAAGAAAACAGAATTAGTTCCATTTCATGAATGAAAATCAATCAAAGAACAAGATAACTTTTTGTACGATGGAAGTCTTCAGGAGTGAGACACTGAACTGTTTTTTGGATGAATCTTCTATTATATAATTACTATTCTTTTGCCCCATGCCTAACCTCGGCAGTCTAACAAATACCAAGATCACCACTTAGCTCGACTTGTTAAAGCTGTCAAAATACTCAGACACATTTTCTGTACTTTTGGAGGCAGCTCTTAATTTTGTCTTATTTTCCACGTTATTATGTTACAGGTATATTCTACCACCGAAAGATGGATTAGATGAAAGTTGCTATATTTTATCTAAAACAAGCTTTACAGAGGAATATAGATCAACAGAAATAAGACCAGAAAAAGGTAGAAAAAACATCAGTTTATCAGATAGTGTTTCTGTCAACCAGCAGTCATAACATGAAAAAGAATTATTTGAAACAAAGACCTGTTAGTTGGTATTTTTCCAGAAGGGATTCTTTGCTTTGCTTTGGGACCCCTCATACCTCAGTTGGAGAGTATTTAAAGTAATAATTCATAAATTATGGTTCATGCGAGGCTTAATTATTGTGTGCAAAATGCTTTGATGTCTTTTGATGAAAGGAGCTAAATGCATGAGAATTAGTATTTAAGTATTTGCTTTCTAGAGGAGGGAGGAAGTATGGTTCCCCAGATCCAAACGGCTGCTGCCAGGCTTCCTCCTATGGCACATTCCCACACTTTGCCCTTTTGGGAGCTGGGAAGTAAAGCCTATGAATTGTATGTGTGTACTTGTGCCGATGAATCCTGCACGTCTTCCAACTCCTTTTAACCTTTCTCTCCTAATTAAGAATTAAGGGAATGCTGAGCATGATTAATGCACAACAAATAGTTGCAGAACAGCCACTAGGAACACGGCTGGTAGTCCAGCAATGCAGAAAAGGGCAGGGCCACAGAAGTGCTTCTATTTCTTCACTCTCTCAAGATCTAATTCTCATCCTATTCACCTTTAGAAGCAATTTACACTGCTAGTTCTGATTATTTAGACCTGAGATGAGCTTCCTGAAAGGTTCTCTCAAAGGTCAGGAAGTTTGGCCGGTGCTGCTTTCACATATTCCCTTCCCAGCTTGTGATGCCAACCTTTTGGATGAGTATATGAATGGTTTATGAGTGGTCCATGTCTTCCAGTTTCTGGAAATTAGAAAAAAGTTTTCCAGCAGAGGATTGTGATGATGGAATTTTCTTACTATCTGGACTCACCAGAGAGCAGCTTGGCTTAACTATTCCAGTTTATTGCGTGGGGAAAGAATACTAAAGCAGCAAGTAAGGCCATCTTTGAGAGTATTTTAGAACACTGAGATGTGTATTTCCCTGCTCTCTGCTGGTTAAGATCAAAACTGCATTTGAATAGGAATATCTGAAACCTCTCCTGCTATAACTGTGAAGTTTGTGGCAGCCATGGTTTATGTCCTGTTGCTATCCTTGACATTGGCTTCAAATTTCTTAAAATCTTGTTGATTTTATATTATTTCTAAGTTGTAACGTGCTTTTATGATGGGTTGCATAAATACATTTTAAGAACTGTTTTCTGTCTCTCTATCTAGCACTTTTCCCAGTTGGAGTGCTGTTGCCTTATAGGGTCTTTCAAAAGTCATACTTACGACACGTTACACATATTTTTCTTACTGAGAACATGGCAGTTTTTCTGTTGACAGGAAAATACTCCCTTTCTATTATGATGTTCTCCTTTTCCTCTTACAATAATGTGTTGTGCAGGTTTTATACAAACACACATACATACACTCTTCGAATGTCAGCAGCAGTGAATTGCCTGGCCATTTGGTAATTTGAATGAACATGAGGCTTCTGCTTTTCCTATGGAAAATGAAGCAAACCCAACAGTTTCTCTGGGAATTCATGCAGTGTGAACAGAACACATCTTGGCAAAATGGTGAGCCAAGAAATTCCTCTTTAGTTGCTCTGTTAGGCAAACTGCATTTTAAATTTCTTGCCGAGGGCTTTGTTTGACTTGCCCCAGGCAAGCTGTTCAACATATTTATCAACCCTGTTGTAGCATTAGAGCCAACGCTTATCTAGGAAGATCATCCGCTTAATGCCATCTGTCATCAGGAATTTTATTTCTTTCAGCTGAGCTGGTTCTCCATTTCAGGCTTTTTTTTGTTAATATTCCTCCCGACCACTTCTTAGTTGATTGTTTTCCAGTGATCTCAGATATTTTGTGATTGCTCAAATATTCCGTGGTTGCTGCATGCACGTTAAACCCCTAAAGACATCAATGATACAATTTTATTTCAAATCCTGACTGATAACATTAATCCTATATGCATCCAGATGGCTCACCAAAGCGCCCTACATATTACAGTGTTATGTAAAAGATGACATTACATTTCAGTCTGAATCTGAAATTCTTTCCAGATTCTCAACAGGAATTTGAAAAATTTCACAGCAAAGACTCTCAGGGAATTCATGCTGCCTTTTGATCTTGGTGCTTATTGGGATCCAACTTTGATCATTTTACCTTTTCTGGCCCTTATAAGCTGTTGTGTAAGTACACAAGCAATGCAAATGTGTTTGACGAAGCTGTATTCACTCCTTTTACGTGTGATTCTGAGATCCTATGCTCCTTTTGGGTCTGTCTTCAACCACAGTGAAGCCAAAGAAACTGGAATATTTCCCTCTGTAGAACAAACAGGAAAACAGGCTGCCCAGGGAGGTGGTAGGTACACTGTCACTGGAGGTTATTAATATAGAGATGTGGCAATGAGGACATGGTCAATGGGCACGGTGGGGATGTGTCAATGGTTGGACTTGGTCATCGTATAGGTCTGTTCCAACCTTTATAATTCCATGATTCTAAAACTTAGCTTACTGGAAGAGAGGTGCTTCAGAGTTGTATAAATCCGAGACAAAGTGTTTTAACCATGGGTACAAGAACTGTATGTAGGCTGGGTAGAGGTCTTCTCCTGGCCCTTCAGGGTGAAGCCAAAGTACCCCCTGCAACCTGAGAAGTACAAAGAATTAATGGTCCCCACAGCTGAGGTGCACACAGCATAAACGAGTATCTGTCTGGCTCAGGGCTTAGAAATATCAGCACTTGAAATGACTTCAACCAGAAAGGGGACTTCAACCAACCACACTGCACGATTTTTTAAGAGAAGAGGCTGATCACACACTGCTAGAATTTGGCAGAAATCTATGTAATACACATTATTATATAGATAAATGACTTGAATTATAGAATCATACAATAATTGAGTTGGAAGGGACGTTAAAGTCCACCCAGCCCCAATCACTGCCATGGGATGGGTGCCCCCACCAGCTCAGGCTGCCCAGGGCCCATCCATGGCCTTGAGCACCTGCAGGGATGGGGAACGCACAGCTCTGGGCAACAGTGCCAGGGCCTCACCGCCCTCTGAGTAGAGGATTTCTTCCTAATGCCTAATCTAAATCACCTCTTTTAGTTTAAAACCATTCCACCTTGTCCTGTCACTATCAGGCTTGCTGAGGTTCAATTTATTCCTTCCAACTGGGGAAGAAAAAAAAGAAAGAGAAGAAAAATCAGTTCAAAGCAGCTGAGCATTTGCTAGGCTTCTCCAGATTTTATAGAGGTAACTAAATAAATCGTGTTCAGACTTCAGGCCAAATCCTAGACTGGCCAAGGGCTTTGGCAGCTGTGCCGTCAGCTCCCGGCGAGCAGTGGAACGAGTGGCAGGATGTGCCTGGCTGTCCTCTGCTGCCTCCGTGGAGAGGAGCAGCCTGTGCCCCAGCTCCTTTTGGCTGGGTTTGAGCAGCTGGCAGCATCGCTGCTTCTAGGGCTTCAGAGCGTATGCTGGCACAGGCTGCGCTCCTGCTCGGTGTGCTCCTGAGCTTTGAGTAGATAGAATCATAGAGTTTGAGTTGGAAGGGACCGTTATAGGTCATCTGGTCCCACTCCTCTGCACCGAACAGGGGCACCCACAGCTCCATCAGTGCTCAGAGCCCCATCCAGCCTGATCATGGCTGTCTGCAAGGACGGGGCACCCACCATCTCTCTGTGCAACCTGTGCCAGTGCCTCACTGCCCTTAATGTAAAAAACTTTTTCCTTATATCCAGTCTAAATCTCCCCTATTTTAGTTTAAAGCCATTTTCCCTTGTCCTAACCCAACAGACCCCTTTGAATTGTCAGTCCCTGTCTTTCTTACAGCCCCACTTCAGGTACTGAAATGGCGCTCTCAGGTCTCCTTGTCCTCCTCCCTACTGTGAGCTGGGGTTAGGGGAGAAGTTTCCAGAGCGTGCTGCTCTTTGTACCCTCAGCACAGCAGCACGTTTTATTTTTCTGAGAGTACACTGAAACATGAAATGTATCCCTATTAGCAAAAGCATACTTTCTAAAATCCTTTAAAGGTGAGGAGCAGGATCCCTATCCTTTGCGTTCATCTTCTGCAGTGAAGCACTGCTATCAGCCTGATGTTGAAACCGCTTCTTAATCTGCTGCTCGGAGTGTGGGTGGAGAGCTTGCAGGCTGTGGGCCAAAAAAGCCTTGGCATGCCATGGAAATAATGCATTTGTTCCTCAGAATTAGACAAAAAGTGTCTTCTTTGGTTGTCCGATTGGGCTGCTGGGAGGGTAGGGAGAGATAACGCTGATAGGTAAAGCTGGCAGCAACCAAAGGTCATGGGCTATCAGCTGAAGTCAGGCTGTGCATGCACTGGGTGCCCAGAGAAGGGGGACACAAAGGTAAAGGACACAAACATAAAAACAAGGATGGAATAAAAATGCCATGGATGCATATGCGTTGTAGAGAAAATAGGAAAACCAGCCAGGCTTTATAAACAATACACCCGTTGTGAGTTTCTCTAAATGGAAAGCCGTGAGTCCCTGAAGCTTCAGTCTCTGTTAACATCTACGGGGCTCACAACTTAATAGACTTTAATTAGTACAGCATGGGTGAGTCTTATTAGGTTTTAATTTGGATCAGGAATGCCCTTCTGATGCAAATGTACTGCCTGTGCCCAGTTTACATCATGGAATCATGAATAGGAATTTATATCAGGGAATGTGCATGGAAACGGAGCGCTATTCAAAGATGTGATAGGGAGAAACACTGGGGAAGGGGAGCAGAACGAGGGTGAATAAAGGTTCCCTGTGCAGGATCTTGCAGTTTCTTGTATGAGAGGGGAACACATCTTGAATGCTGCATGATTTTAAACAAGTTTTCCAATCTGTTTTTATTTTTTTGTTTAATTTTTTTTTCTGCTGTGTGACGGCTGTTGCATGCAATACAAGAAATAAAGAATCTAATAGTACTGAAAGCTAGGTACATGATTACCAGAATAGATCTGGAATAACTGTAGTTAGTCATTTTGCTTTTGTGTGGCTTATGTTACAGACCCACATAGACTTCTGCCACTGAGCTGCTCATGGTAGGGACTTTTTTTAGCTACCAGAGAGAAATGGGCAGCTTTCAACCACGACTTATTTTGTATGGTTTGATTCAACCAGATTAGAAATTTTTCATGTTTTTATAATGTCTACATACAAGATACAGACTTATTTCCTTAGATATGCAAATAGTTGTATTTGGTATGGCCTTCTACCTGGCCTTTCATGAAGGGCATGTATCTCTCTCAAGTCCCGTGTCATGTTTGTCAGCCTTGAGCAGATAGATGTCATGGATATCCTAAGGCATCTCAAATCAAAGAATCATGGAATTAGAGAATTGCTTGAGTTGGAAGAGACCTTTAAAGGCCATCCGGTCCCACTCTCTGCAATGAGCAGGGACACCTACAGCTTCATCAGTGCTCAGAGCCCCATCCAGCCTGACCTTGGCTGTCTGCAGGGATGGGGCACCACCTGTGACCCTGGATGTCTCTCTTCAGTCAAATAAATTAATCCCTAAACGTATGAACTCCTATTACAGTCGGTGGAGACATCAGTCAGTACATTAACGTAATCTATAAAGAGATTAATCTCACCAGAAAGTAAACACCTGGAGTTCCATTTTGCTCAGTTTAGCCCTGTGAATATTTCAGAATTATGACAGATTATCTTTAATAATGGGATGTTTATCTCTCTTATCAGAGCAACAGTTTGCTTTCATTATTTTATAAGAATACTTCAGCTTATCCAAACTCTAACAAATGTGCTAATGGTTGGGTTGCCTATGGAAACACTTGTTCCTTCACTGAGCTGTATACAAAAAGAGTTGTTCAGAGGATATATATATGTGTATATTTATATATATGTATAAAGGGAATGCTCTGAGAAAGAGGATGTGGATGCTAGAAAGGAACAGCACTATTAGCATTTATTCCTGAATTGTGTGATTAGTATTATTTATAGGGATGAATGAACCTTTAAAGACTGCCATTTGAATCTGTTTGTTTTTGAAGTTCAAAAGCATAAAATCTTTAAATGCCTTTTGAAATTCCAATTAAGAGTCAGTCAAAACCCGTCACTTAAAGAATACTTTTTGTTTTACAAATTAGCAATTAAAAAGTGACAAATATCTTCAATGCTTAAATACTCTCCTGCCATCCCCATTATGTTCAAATTATGCTTTTTTGGGGAGGTATAAGAGTATGTTCCCCAGTATTTCCCTTCTTTTTCTTTCCCTTAGGAGTGCCGCTTGCTATCTAACTCTTAAAGCCACACTCACTTAACTGGTACTGAGGATTATGTAAAATATTTAATGAATAGTTTAAAATCACATTCATCTTTGCTGGTTTCGCCTTATAGTATGGGTGGCTTATTTCCCTTTTATGTTCTTTTCTCAGCTGCTTTTTACTGTTTTTTCCCTCTGAGTTTTATCTAATTTTTTGGAACATCTTCCGTTTTCTTACTGGCATAGTAGAAATCAGGGGAAGTAAACTTCTTTGTAGTGGTTTTAGGTTGAAAGAGGGAAGATTTAGGTTGGATGTCAGGGGGAAGTTCTTTCCTATGAGGGCGGTGAGGTGCCGGAACAGCTGCCCAGAGAGGCTGTGGATGCCCCGTCCCTGGAGGTGTTCAAGGCCAGGTTGGATGGGGCCCTGGGCAGCCTGGTCTAGTATTAAATGGGGAGGTTGGTGGCCCTGCCTGTGATGGGGGGGTTCGATATTCATGATCCTTGAGGTCCCTTCCAACCCAACCATTCTGTGATTCTGTGATTCTGTGATTTGTACTACAGGAGCACGTGATGTCTTTAACTGAGATTATTTCCCAACTTTAGTACTCTGAACGTGGCTTCAGGCAGTCAGTGCTCTGAAGAAGGGCACTGAGGGGGTTTTTATTCTTAATATTCCTCTCCTTGTGACAATTTCTCTGTAGAACATGGCTCCACTTTAGCAGAATAACAAACATCAGCTGCTGGATGCATTAATACCACGGAAAACAATTTAGTGTTGTATTGTTGTAAATTATGTCCCTTTACTAGCAGGTTGTTTTCTTGTGACAATGACTTCAATTTCATCCGTTCTCATGGATGTGAGGATTTGTTGTTTGCACAAGGTGTCAGCATACTTGAGAAATCATTAGAATCGTTCACCAAAAGAATAAAATGTCTGTTTCTGAGAGGATGGGGAACACAGTGATTTCAGATATAAACTGGTTACAGAGACCAAAAAGTGAAAGAAACCATGATGAAGATATAGGTAACTAGGTCAAGTGGGAGAGGAAATTGGTGAGAGAGCCCTAAACAACAATTATTGATCAATAATATCTCTTGATTCAATAGATATCGTTGATATCAGTAGATGATATCATTGATGTAGATATCAATGATATCTATTGATCAATAATTATCAGTATTTCCAGACATCTTGAAATAAATAGGAAAGTAATGAGCATTTCTACTTTGTATTTGAAGTTGGGTCCATGTTTGAACTCAAACCTGAATTTGGGTTGCATCCTCTTCTTTGAATTACACCTTTGCACTCAGGTGTGAGCCTAGGAATATATTTGGGGAAAATGTGGGGTCCATACTATTCCATACCGTAGATGAAATAGCTCACACACCACCCCATCAGTTGCCTTTGTCCTACCCGTATTAGCTTGATAGATTGGCTACAGAGTCCTTCCAGCAAGGGTTTCCATGTTACTTGCTGCAAAAGTAGCTGGGGTTTGAGGCAGCTGGAGATCAGACTTCCCTTGTAACAGTAAGGGTGCACAGCACTGAATTACTATTGTTGGCCTGAACTTTATTTTCTGTCCCAGGTGCTTAGGGTACTGATCTATAACTAGGTTGTCATGGTGAGGCTGTCCCTCAGTCTTCTGAGCAACGTATGCATGATAGATATTATGTCTGCAGTGGAATGAATTACACAAAAAAGTCTCAAAGAATCATCAGTATAAAATCAAAGATATGTCTCGAATGCCAAAAAGAGAAGGGTACAGAATTTCTGATTTCATGAATGCCCCAAAACATTTTTTTCTCCACAAAGCACAGCCGACATGTCCGGGCCCCAGTAAGGTAATGTATGTCCAAGTCTCCTCTGAGAACGGGGTCATGTGAAGCACTACATTTCAGAGATTTCAGCAGCAGTTACGCATGTTCAGGTTGGACTTGTGGATGCTCCATCCCTGGAGGCATTCAAGGCCAGGCTGGATGTGGCTCTGGGCAGCCTGGTCTGGTGGTTGGCGACCCTGCACATGGCAGGGGGGTTGAAACTAGATGGTCATTGTGGTCCTTTTCAACCCAGGCCATTCTATGATACTGTGATTCTAAGATTCTATGATTCTATGATCTTGAAGGTCTTTTCCAATCCAAATGTTTCTGTGATTTCAAGGTTTTTATGGGCTAGGTCTGCATTAGGTCACTGAAGCTGGTGGGGTTTGGTCTGCCGGTCATGGGAAGGAAGAGTGGCTCTGGGTTTTTATGACACAGAGAAAGTCATAAGATACAGAGAATCCTCTTCTTCTGTAATAATGATATATATATTTTTTTCCCAAGACAGTGGACCTTATCAGCATTTACTGGCTTTATGTAGCTCTCAGACACAGAGCTGTCAGTCAGAGGAACTTGGGCAGAATTCAGTCCTCTAATTCTGCGCTAGGCTTGTTCTCACTGATGTTTTATACACTTGATCCATTGACGAGTGACTACTTGCCTGTAAACCTTCAGGGTCACCAAAGTGTGACCCAATCAATTCCACCAGAGGCATCTCGTGTCCACTGTAAACTGAGGAGATATTTGGCACTCCACCTGCCTAGGGTCCAGACAGCCTCATCCTCCTCTTAGGAAGCACATGTAGTGAACATAGGAACGTCCATCCGTGTAGACTGTAGCATCAGTCTAATTCTGAACACTTCTAAAATGTCCTCGTGGATAAAGCAGTATGAAGAAAGAGTCAAGAGGTAGGTGCAACTGTAGCATTGGATGTGAGGAATAAGGAAGTGCAGGTGGTAAGAATTCTCAAATGTTCTTTCTGCAAAATCTGGGGACAGCTTCAAGAGAGATCCTTCAGTACTTTCTCACCAGCCTTGTTTAGCGGAAGAACCCAAATTTAATAGCCGTAGCTGTCTCTGTAGTCCATGGAAAATGTAATTAGATGAGTAATTTTTTATCTTCTTTGAGCTGAATGGTACTCAGGAGATGCCTGTCTCTTTCCAAGGTCTCCAGGAGCAGGCTAGGCTCCCAATTGGTGTGACTGGCTCGAGCACCTGAAACATTCTGAGTCATCGCTTCTGTATTTTTGTTTGTTACAACAGGAGTTGGTTGAAGTAAGTTTGAAGCTAACCTCTGAATTTCAAAGAAAGAATATGCCTTTGTGAGTGATCATAATTGTTCTAGTTGAACTTTGAAGGAACATTTCTGTAATTTCTCAACCTGTTATATCTATACTGTTATCAATAGAAAACTCATAACGGGTCATTGATTTTTAAGTGTAATCAGGGGTTAGCTAATTTTTTACTAGCTTTTATGTTTTAGAACATATGTTATCATTGAAAGAGAAAGCACATTACCAATAATCAGGGATGAGTTAAATAATGCTAGAATCATAGAATCAATAAGATTGGAAAAGACCTCTGAGATCCCCAAACCCAACCCCAGCCCACCCCAGCGTGCCCACTGTGTCCCTTGGTGCCACATCCCCACGGTTCTGGAACACCTCCTGGGACGGTGACCCCACCACCTCCCTGGGCAGCTGTGCCACTGCAGCACTGCTCTTTCTATGAAGAAATTCTTCCTAATATCCAACCTGAGTTACTAGAGTGTACATGACGTGTTTCAGCTTCATAGAGTCCTTCAAATCATAGCTAACGTCTCTGAACTATTTAAGCCATCGGAGAATTGTGAATGTTAGGCTTGTTTGTTCCTTCCCCTTGGCTTTCACACAATGTGCTTGATTCCTGTTACCAGGAGACTTTTGCTAATTTACACCTGTTGACAATGGCCTTTTGATAACTGGCCATGTGGGTGAATGGATTCTGAAATTTTGTCTGAACATCAAATCTGTGCATGCATAACTTGTTAAACCAAAGCATTTTTCCTCCTGTATAGCGTATAATTTAATCCATTATTATTGCCATCTTTAAAGACTGCATATGCCTGAAAACAGAAAATTAAATAACTGTTTGCTATTAATACAAATTATTGTGTTTTGACAGCTTGCTAATCAACTGGAGTAAAAATGGTGCTGTACAAACAGTGTGATTGCATTTTAAGTAATTTTTGTTTGCATGAAAATTCTCCTTGTTTGAGCCTTTGAACCCTTACAGGACTTGTACTCTGCAATGTGTTAACACTCATTCAAAAGCATTATAAAATAAACCTATGTTTGCATTGTGCACTGATGCAGAATGGATTTATCAGTATAATTACTCCGCATGTAGTCTTGGGAAGCACTTGGCCATCATATACTGGCTATAGATGTTACTTTCAGTATAAACTATATCAATGAATGTGCAAATGAATGATTCAGCATTGAGCAGATTTTGACATATTGTTACGTACTTTATGCAATATTCAGGTATGGGCTGTTTCTGGGGAGCTGAGAGGAAGTTTTGGAGACAGAAAGGAGTCTACTCCACTCACGTGGGTTACGCAGGAGGGTATACTCCGAATCCTACCTACAAAGAAGTCTGTTCAGGTAAGCTTGTCTCTTTGATTTTTAAGGATTGTGAGGTGGTCAGGTGCTGGAATGGGCTGCCCAGGGAGGTGGTGGAGTCACCGACCCTGGAGGTGTTCAAGGAACATTTAGATGTTGTGTTGAGGGACATGGTGTAGTGAGAACTATTGGTGATGGGTGGATGGTTGGACTGAATGATCTTGTAGGTCTTTTCCAACCTTGGTGATTCTATGATTGTATGATTCTATAACAATAAAGAGTGAACAACTGACTGCAGCAACTGAAGAGACGTTTAAATAACACTGCTACCTACCCTGTGCCCTGAACTGCAAGGACATCTGTGGTATGCCCATCCCATCGCCATTTCCTACCATTCAGTAAGGTAGGAATACTTTGAGAAAAAAGAAAAAAAAAGATACAAGTTTTAGGTTTTCTTCGTTGCTTATTGTGTTTTAATGGATTTTCTCAGGAAGTGGATTCTTTTGCAACTTATTCAAATGTGTCTTTTAAAAAAAGTATGAGTTTTGATGTAAATTTTATTCATATTTAGTATGGACAGAAACCAGAAAGTGAGCACTTTTTCCTTTTCTTTCCATATAACCTCCTGGAAAAGTCTAGTTTTCTCATTTGTGTTATTATTAAAAATTTGTTAAATTTCTATGTAGTTCAATGCACAGCATCCTATCATTTCCAAATCAAATCCTTGCCTTTATTTTTCATTGCACTCCATACTAATCCTTCTACAACACTGATAACCTACTGCAGCTTCTTTCTGTGGTCCAAAACAAAGAACCACTGGCACCCAACTGACTCACGTTGCTGTTAAAGTAAGTTCTTGCTTTCCTATACTCTGTGATGGAGAACAACTTGAGGGTTTGCTTTTGCTTTGTTTTCTTGATAGCCCTTTTTATGCCAAATGCTGAAGTTGATATACTTATATACTAACAATCTATTGTGTAGGGTTGATGGAGTGTAAAGAATTCAGTGACACGAACAAATAATGGAACTCTAGCAACCATGTAGAAGTGCTGCAAGGCACTCAGAACAGGAGAAAATTTATAGAAAAAGTAAAAAAATATGTGAAAAAAGAGGTTTTAAAGTGGTATTTTATAGACAATACAGAGCTTGTAAGAAATTGCATTGTAAGTGCTAAAGAAAACGTACAGATTAGGGAGAATTTCTGCTGGTAACTCAGAGCAGCATGTAGAAATGTAAAAATGTCTAGAACAAAAAGAGGGATGCTATGCTTTTGTATTAACTAATACAGAGAGACCCAGAATTCCTGCGAAACAGCAAAAAGAAATACCACCTACGGAGGGATCAGTGATGCCTGTCCTACTAATCTATGCAATCTGTTGCTTCCTAATGCTTTCACTTCCTAATATTCCTGTGCTATCTACTTTGATCATTTGTCTGCATCATCTGTGAATTTATAAGCATATATAGCCTGCTGTAGGGTGCCTGCTTTGCAGGAGGGTTGGACTAGATGATCTCTAGAAGTCCCTTCCAGCCCCTACAGTTCTGATTCTGTGATTCTGTGATAAGGTCGCTGGCCTATTTGTCATTTTTTGGCCACTCTATTTAATAACCTGAACATTAGTTAGATTGTTTGCATAGAATGGGGATATACAGAGTAGGGATGCGCAGAAACGTTTCTCTTTCCCAATGTACTCATTGTTCCAGTACACTGAGGTTAGTCCTGTTGGACTGTTGAGTCTTCCTCCAAGACCCTGACTGCTGGCTGTTGGCCAGGGGGGGATGTGAGCACAGGACAAGGTGTAGTCAGGGGAGCAGAGAAAAGATACCATGTCTTTTAGTCCTACACAATATATGCTGGTTTTATATTTTGGAATGGGTCAACAGTATTGTATGCTTTGTGTTTGATTTGGATACTTTGAAAGCTTTCTGATGCTACTTTATTTGTGTTACTTAATCAGCAGTGAACAAAAACGGTAATTTAACAGTAAGGATCCAGGAATAAAGGAATGGAAAAAAAAATATCTGCAAAGTCTGTTTCCTGACAATTTCGTTGTTAGGTTGGTAGTGCAAAACCACAGCTGAGGTTATTTTTTCAGTGCTTGCTTTTATGCACATTCACATGGTGGATGTTTGTATGCCTCCAGGTACTGGACACTGGTGGTGTTCTTCCTCAGAGATATCCATAAGGAAAAGCACATACTTCACAGCCTGGTCTCTGTGAGCATAAATGGGATGCGTACGTGCTGCATATTTCTGTTCTTAGTGGTGCAGCTGAGCTGAACTGGAGAATGTACTGATTCCTGCATGCTAATTTTTTTCTTCCTACTTAGCTTCTAGCTCCATTTTATTCTGATTTTATTCTGATTTTTTTTCCTGGCAGATTTTGTTTCATCTTTGAACATACCTTTTGGAAGTCTCTGTAGAAAGCTCTCACCAGCCCCCCTAAGATATTGCCATCTGGCTGCTTCTAGTTGCCGTAGTTTTCACTGGGGAGAACAACTTATGAAGCAGTAGACTTCAGTTGCACACTGTGTGATTGCCACTTTCCTCTTCATCTGTTCTGACAAGGTCATATCCGTGGCAAACACTTAACAGTTGTGGCCTCTAAATCCAGCTCTAGAAAGCACATTAATGCCACTAAAAGTTATCTGCTTGGCAAGTGTTTGAGCTTTGCATTCAAGCCATGCAGGCTGGAGAATCTGTGCAGGAAAGTTATTTTAATCCAACACCTTCCTGGCACTCTGCTCTGAAGGAACAAACAATAATTCTTTGGATTGAGCATGTAGCCCTTGTTCCAAGAGCACATCATCAGCGAGACCAGAGGCAAAACAGTGTGGATTTACTGTTTTGCCCAAGCTAAGGGCTCTCCAAACGTATCAACCAATGGTGCTTTTTTGATTTGATTCCATAGATGTAGGATTTAGTGCCATTTGAGAGGTGTGAGATTATCGCACCTGCCACGCTGTGGTCACATCTGACAGCTTTTTGTGGTTGCCCTTGGACTTCTTCAAAGTAATTGGATGCCTATTGTGCGAGCAGCTGATTGATATAGAATCACAGAATCATAGAATGGCCTGGGTTGAAAAGGACCACAATGATCATCTAGTTTCAACATATCTATGATGTCTGTGTGTACATTTACTATTCATCCTTCTGTCTGGAGCTAAGAGTATTGCCATGCCTTGTCAGTGTATGTGCGTATGGAGGCAGGGGACTGTGTGCCTGCTGAGATTTTCCAATCTCTTGTTCTTGGATGCATGAAGTTCCAGTCCTTGATCATGTATCTGATCCAAGCATGTCATATATTGAGGGAACTGGGATTGTTTAGCTTGGAGAAGAGAAGGCTCCAGGGAGACCTCATTGTGGCCTTCCAATACTTGAAGGGAGCGTATAAACAGGAGGGGGAACAGCTGTTTACGAGGGTGGATAGTGATAGGACAAGGGGGAATGGTTTTAAACTGAGACAGGAGAGGTTTAGGTTAGATATTAGAAAGAAGTTTTTCACCCAGAGGGTGGTGACGCACTGGAACAGGTTGCCCAAGGAGGCTGTGGATGCCCCATCCCTGGAGGCATTCAAGGCCAGGCTGGATGTGGCTCTGGGCAGCCTGGTCTGCTGGTTGGCGACCCTGCACATAGCAGGGGGGTTGAAACTAGATGATCGTTGTGGTCCTTTTCAACCCAGGCCATTCTATGATTCTATGATTCTATGANGAAATTAGAAAAAAGTTTTCCAGCAGAGGATTGTGATGATGGAATTTTCTTACTATCTGGACTCACCAGAGAGCAGCTTGGCTTAACTATTCCAGTTTATTGCGTGGGGAAAGAATACTAAAGCAGCAAGTAAGGCCATCTTTGAGAGTATTTTAGAACACTGAGATGTGTATTTCCCTGCTCTCTGCTGGTTAAGATCAAAACTGCATTTGAATAGGAATATCTGAAACCTCTCCTGCTATAACTGTGAAGTTTGTGGCAGCCATGGTTTATGTCCTGTTGCTATCCTTGACATTGGCTTCAAATTTCTTAAAATCTTGTTGATTTTATATTATTTCTAAGTTGTAACGTGCTTTTATGATGGGTTGCATAAATACATTTTAAGAACTGTTTTCTGTCTCTCTATCTAGCACTTTTCCCAGTTGGAGTGCTGTTGCCTTATAGGGTCTTTCAAAAGTCATACTTACGACACGTTACACATATTTTTCTTACTGAGAACATGGCAGTTTTTCTGTTGACAGGAAAATACTCCCTTTCTATTATGATGTTCTCCTTTTCCTCTTACAATAATGTGTTGTGCAGGTTTTATACAAACACACATACATACACTCTTCGAATGTCAGCAGCAGTGAATTGCCTGGCCATTTGGTAATTTGAATGAACATGAGGCTTCTGCTTTTCCTATGGAAAATGAAGCAAACCCAACAGTTTCTCTGGGAATTCATGCAGTGTGAACAGAACACATCTTGGCAAAATGGTGAGCCAAGAAATTCCTCTTTAGTTGCTCTGTTAGGCAAACTGCATTTTAAATTTCTTGCCGAGGGCTTTGTTTGACTTGCCCCAGGCAAGCTGTTCAACATATTTATCAACCCTGTTGTAGCATTAGAGCCAACGCTTATCTAGGAAGATCATCCGCTTAATGCCATCTGTCATCAGGAATTTTATTTCTTTCAGCTGAGCTGGTTCTCCATTTCAGGCTTTTTTTTGTTAATATTCCTCCCGACCACTTCTTAGTTGATTGTTTTCCAGTGATCTCAGATATTTTGTGATTGCTCAAATATTCCGTGGTTGCTGCATGCACGTTAAACCCCTAAAGACATCAATGATACAATTTTATTTCAAATCCTGACTGATAACATTAATCCTATATGCATCCAGATGGCTCACCAAAGCGCCCTACATATTACAGTGTTATGTAAAAGATGACATTACATTTCAGTCTGAATCTGAAATTCTTTCCAGATTCTCAACAGGAATTTGAAAAATTTCACAGCAAAGACTCTCAGGGAATTCATGCTGCCTTTTGATCTTGGTGCTTATTGGGATCCAACTTTGATCATTTTACCTTTTCTGGCCCTTATAAGCTGTTGTGTAAGTACACAAGCAATGCAAATGTGTTTGACGAAGCTGTATTCACTCCTTTTACGTGTGATTCTGAGATCCTATGCTCCTTTTGGGTCTGTCTTCAACCACAGTGAAGCCAAAGAAACTGGAATATTTCCCTCTGTAGAACAAACAGGAAAACAGGCTGCCCAGGGAGGTGGTAGGTACACTGTCACTGGAGGTTATTAATATAGAGATGTGGCAATGAGGACATGGTCAGTGGGCACGGTGGGGATGTGTCAATGGTTGGACTTGGTCATCGTATAGGTCTGTTCCAACCTTTATAATTCCATGATTCTAAAACTTAGCTTACTGGAAGAGAGGTGCTTCAGAGTTGTATAAATCCGAGACAAAGTGTTTTAACCATGGGTACAAGAACTGTATGTAGGCTGGGTAGAGGTCTTCTCCTGGCCCTTCAGGGTGAAGCCAAAGTACCCCCTGCAACCTGAGAAGTACAAAGAATTAATGGTCCCCACAGCTGAGGTGCACACAGCATAAACGAGTATCTGTCTGGCTCAGGGCTTAGAAATATCAGCACTTGAACTGACTTCAACCAGAAAGGGGACTTCAACCAACCACACTGCACGATTTTTTAAGAGAAGAGGCTGATCACACACTGCTAGAATTTGGCAGAAATCTATGTAATACACATTATTATATAGATAAATGACTTGAATTATAGAATCATACAATAATTGAGTTGGAAGGGACGTTAAAGTCCACCCAGCCCCAATCACTGCCATGGGATGGGTGCCCCCACCAGCTCAGGCTGCCCAGGGCCCATCCATGGCCTTGAGCACCTGCAGGGATGGGGAACGCACAGCTCTGGGCAACAGTGCCAGGGCCTCACCGCCCTCTGAGTAGAGGATTTCTTCCTAATGCCTAATCTAAATCACCTCTTTTAGTTTAAAACCATTCCACCTTGTCCTGTCACTATCAGGCTTGCTGAGGTTCAATTTATTCCTTCCAACTGGGGAAGAAAAAAAAGAAAGAGAAGAAAAATCAGTTCAAAGCAGCTGAGCATTTGCTAGGCTTCTCCAGATTTTATAGAGGTAACTAAATAAATCGTGTTCAGACTTCAGGCCAAATCCTAGACTGGCCAAGGGCTTTGGCAGCTGTGCCGTCAGCTCCCGGCGAGCAGTGGAACGAGTGGCAGGATGTGCCTGGCTGTCCTCTGCTGCCTCCGTGGAGAGGAGCAGCCTGTGCCCCAGCTCCTTTTGGCTGGGTTTGAGCAGCTGGCAGCATCGCTGCTTCTAGGGCTTCAGAGCGTATGCTGGCACAGGCTGCGCTCCTGCTCGGTGTGCTCCTGAGCTTTGAGTAGATAGAATCATAGAGTTTGAGTTGGAAGGGACCGTTATAGGTCATCTGGTCCCACTCCTCTGCACCGAACAGGGGCACCCACAGCTCCATCAGTGCTCAGAGCCCCATCCAGCCTGATCATGGCTGTCTGCAAGGACGGGGCACCCACCATCTCTCTGTGCAACCTGTGCCAGTGCCTCACTGCCCTTATTGTAAAAAACTTTTTCCTTATATCCAGTCTAAATCTCCCCTATTTTAGTTTAAAGCCATTTTCCCTTGTCCTAACCCAACAGACCCCTTTGAATTGTCAGTCCCTGTCTTTCTTACAGCCCCACTTCAGGTACTGAAATGGCGCTCTCAGGTCTCCTTGTCCTCCTCCCTACTGTGAGCTGGGGTTAGGGGAGAAGTTTCCAGAGCGTGCTGCTCTTTGTCCCCTCAGCACAGCAGCACGTTTTATTTTTCTGAGAGTACACTGAAACATGAAATGTATCCCTATTAGCAAAAGCATACTTTCTAAAATCCTTTAAAGGTGAGGAGCAGGATCCCTATCCTTTGCGTTCATCTTCTGCAGTGAAGCACTGCTATCAGCCTGATGTTGAAACCGCTTCTTAATCTGCTGCTCGGAGTGTGGGTGGAGAGCTTGCAGGCTGTGGGCCAAAAAAGCCTTGGCATGCCATGGAAATAATGCATTTGTTCCTCAGAATTAGACAAAAAGTGTCTTCTTTGGTTGTCCGATTGGGCTGCTGGGAGGGTAGGGAGAGATAACGCTGATAGGTAAAGCTGGCAGCAACCAAAGGTCATGGGCTATCAGCTGAAGTCAGGCTGTGCATGCACTGGGTGCCCAGAGAAGGGGGACACAAAGGTAAAGGACACAGACATAAAAACAAGGATGGAATAAAAATGCCATGGATGCATATGCGTTGTAGAGAAAATAGGAAAACCAGCCAGGCTTTATAAACAATACACCCGTTGTGAGTTTCTCTAAATGGAAAGCCGTGAGTCCCTGAAGCTTCAGTCTCTGTTAACATCTACGGGGCTCACAACTTAATAGACTTTAATTAGTACAGCATGGGTGAGTCTTATTAGGTTTTAATTTGGATCAGGAATGCCCTTCTGATGCAAATGTACTGCCTGTGCCCAGTTTACATCATGGAATCATGAATAGGAATTTATATCAGGG
The DNA here is from genome assembly GCA_016647715.1 of Pavo muticus. NCBI lineage: Eukaryota > Metazoa > Chordata > Aves > Galliformes > Phasianidae > Pavo > Pavo muticus. Next base: position 1,112,097 of record JACDJE010000306.1, read on the forward strand.
AATGTGCATGGAAACGGAGCGCTATTCAAAGATGTGATAGGGAGAAACACTGGGGAAGGGGAGCAGAACGAGGGTGAATAAAGGTTCCCTGTGCAGGATCTTGCAGTTTCTTGTATGAGAGGGGAACACATCTTGAATGCTGCATGATTTTAAACAAGTTTTCCAATCTGTTTTTATTTTTTTGTTTAATTTTTTTTTCTGCTGTGTGACGGCTGTTGCATGCAATACAAGAAATAAAGAATCTAATAGTACTGAAAGCTAGGTACATGATTACCAGAATAGATCTGGAACAACTGTAGTTAGTCATTTTGCTTTTGTGTGGCTTATGTTACAGACCCACATAGACTTCTGCCACTGAGCTGCTCATGGTAGGGACTTTTTTTAGCTATCAGAGAGAAATGGGCAGCTTTCAACCACGACTTATTTTGTATGGTTTGATTCAACCAGATTAGAAATTTTTCATGTTTTTATAATGTCTACATACAAGATACAGACTTATTTCTCTCTCCTTATATATGCAAATAGCTGTATTTGGTATGGCCTTCTACCTGGCCTTTCATGAAGGGCATGTATCTCTCTCAAGTCCCGTGTCATGTTTGTCAGCCTTGAGCAGATAGATGTCATGGATATCCTAAGGCATCTCAAATCAAAGAATCATGGAATTAGAGAATTGCTTGAGTTGGAAGAGACCTTTAAAGGCCATCCGGTCCCACTCTCTGCAATGAGCAGGGACACCTACAGCTTCATCAGTGCTCAGAGCCCCATCCAGCCTGACCTTGGCTGTCTGCAGGGATGGGGCACCACCTGTGACCCTGGATGTCTCTCTTCAGTCAAATAAATTAATCCCTAAACGTATGAACTCCTATTACAGTCGGTGGAGACATCAGTCAGTACATTAACGTAATCTATAAAGAGATTAATCTCACCAGAAAGTAAACACCTGGAGTTCCATTTTGCTCAGTTTAGCCCTGTGAATATTTCAGAATTATGACAGATTATCTTTAATAATGGGATGTTTATCTCTCTTATCAGAGCAACAGTTTGCTTTCATTATTTTATAAGAATACTTCAGCTTATCCAAACTCTAACAAATGTGCTAATGGTTGGGTTGCCTATGGAAACACTTGTTCCTTCACTGAGCTGTATACAAAAAGAGTTGTTCAGAGGATATATATATGTGTATATTTATATATATGTATAAAGGGAATGCTCTGAGAAAGAGGATGTGGATGCTAGAAAGGAACAGCACTATTAGCATTTATTCCTGAATTGTGTGATTAGTATTATTTATAGGGATGAATGAACCTTTAAAGACTGCCATTTGAATCTGTTTGTTTTTGAAGTTCAAAAGCATAAAATCTTTAAATGCCTTTTGAAATTCCAATTAAGAGTCAGTCAAAACCCGTCACTTAAAGAATACTTTTTGTTTTACAAATTAGCAATTAAAAAGTGACAAATATCTTCAATGCTTAAATACTCTCCTGCCATCCCCATTATGTTCAAATTATGCTTTTTTGGGGAGGTATAAGAGTATGTTCCCCAGTATTTCCCTTCTTTTTCTTTCCCTTAGGAGTGCCGCTTGCTATCTAACTCTTAAAGCCACACTCACTTAACTGGTACTGAGGATTATGTAAAATATTTAATGAATAGTTTAAAATCACATTCATCTTTGCTGGTTTCGCCTTATAGTATGGGTGGCTTATTTCCCTTTTATGTTCTTTTCTCAGCTGCTTTTTACTGTTTTTTCCCTCTGAGTTTTATCTAATTTTTTGGAACATCTTCCGTTTTCTTACTGGCATAGTAGAAATCAGGGGAAGTAAACTTCTTTGTAGTGGTTTTAGGTTGAAAGAGGGAAGATTTAGGTTGGATGCCAGGGGGAAGTTCTTTCCTATGAGAGTGGTGAGGTGCTGGAACAGCTGCCCAGAGAGGCTGTGGATGCCCCGTCCATCCCTGGAGGTGTTCAAGGCCAGGTTGGATGGGGCCCTGGGCAGCCTGGTCTAGTATTAAATGGGGAGGTTGGTGGCCCTGCCTGTGATGGGGGGGTTCGATATTCATGATCCTTGAGGTCCCTTCCAACCCAACCATTCTGTGATTCTGTGATTCTGTGATTTGTACTACAGGAGCACGTGATGTCTTTAACTGAGATTATTTCCCAACTTTAGTACTCTGAACGTGGCTTCAGGCAGTCAGTGCTCTGAAGAAGGGCACTGAGGGGGTTTTTATTCTTAATATTCCTCTCCTTGTGACAATTTCTCTGTAGAACATGGCTCCACTTTAGCAGAATAACAAACATCAGCTGCTGGATGCATTAATACCACGGAAAACAATATAGTGTTGTATTGTTGTAAATTATGTCCCTTTACTAGCAGGTTGTTTTCTTGTGACAATGACTTCAATTTCATCCATTCTCATGGATGTGAGGATTTGTTGTTTGCACAAGGTGTCAGCATACTTGAGAAATCATTAGAATCGTTCACCAAAAGAATAAAATGTCTGTTTCTGAGAGGATGGGGAACACAGTGATTTCAGATATAAACTGGTTACAGAGACCAAAAAGTGAAAGAAACCATGATGAAGATATAGGTAACTAGGTCAAGTGGGAGAGGAAATTGGTGAGAGAGCCCTAAACAACAATTATTGATCAATAATATCTCTTGATTCAATAGATATCGTTGATATCAGTAGATGATATCATAGATGTAGATATCAATGATATCTATTGATCAATAATTATCAGTATTTCCAGACATCTTGAAATAAATAGGAAAGTAATGAGCATTTCTACTTTGTATTTGAAGTTGGGTCCATGTTTGAACTCAAACCTGAATTTGGGTTGCATCCTCTTCTTTGAATTACACCTTTGCACTCAGGTGTGAGCCTAGGAATATATTTGGGGAAAATGTGGGGTCCATACTATTCCATACCGTAGATGAAATAGCTCACACACCACCCCATCAGTTGCCTTTGTCCTACCCGTATTAGCTTGATAGATTGGCTACAGAGTCCTTCCAGCAAGGGTTTCCATGTTACTTGCTGCAAAAGTAGCTGGGGTTTGAGGCAGCTGGAGATCAGACTTCCCTTGTAACAGTAAGGGTGCACAGCACTGAATTACTATTGTTGGCCTGAACTTTATTTTCTGTCCCAGGTGCTTAGGGTACTGATCTATAACTAGGTTGTCATGGTGAGGCTGTCACTCAGTCTTCTGAGCAACGTATGCATGATAGATATTATGTCTGCAGTGGAATGAATTACACAAAAAAGTCTCAAAGAATCATCAGTATAAAATCAAAGATATGTCTCGAATGCCAAAAAGAGAAGGGTACAGAATTTCTGATTTCATGAATGCCCCAAAACATTTTTTTCTCCACAAAGCACAGCCGACATGTCCGGGCCCCAGTAAGGTAATGTATGTCCAAGTCTCCTCTGAGAACGGGGTCATGTGAAGAACTACATTTCAGAGATTTCAGCAGCAGTTACGCATGTTCAGGTTGGACTTGTGGATGCTCCATCCCTGGAGGCATTCAAGGCCAGGCTGGATGTGGCTCTGGGCAGCCTGGTCTGGTGGTTGGCGACCCTGCACATGGCAGGGGGGTTGAAACTAGATGGTCATTGTGGTCCTTTTCAACCCAGGCCATTCTATGATACTGTGATTCTAAGATTCTATGATTCTATGATCTTGAAGGTCTTTTCCAATCCAAATGTTTCTGTGATTTCAAGGTTTTTATGGGCTAGGTCTGCATTAGGTCACTGAAGCTGGTGGGGTTTGGTCTGCCGGTCATGGGAAGGAAGAGTGGCTCTGGGTTTTTATGACACAGAGAAAGTCATAAGATACAGAGAATCCTCTTCTTCTGTAATAATGATATATATATTTTTTTCCCAAGACAGTGGACCTTATCAGCATTTACTGGCTTTATGTAGCTCTCAGACACAGAGCTGTCAGTCAGAGGAACTTGGGCAGAATTCAGTCCTCTAATTCTGCGCTAGGCTTGTTCTCACTGATGTTTTATACACTTGATCCATTGACGAGTGACTACTTGCCTGTAAACCTTCAGGGTCACCAAAGTGTGACCCAATCAATTCCACCAGAGGCATCTCGTGTCCACTGTAAACTGAGGAGATATTTGGCACTCCACCTGCCTAGGGTCCAGACAGCCTCATCCTCCTCTTAGGAAGCACATGTAGTGAACATAGGAACGTCCATCCGTGTAGACTGTAGCATCAGTCTAATTCTGAACACTTCTAAAATGTCCTCGTGGATAAAGCAGTATGAAGAAAGAGTCAAGAGGTAGGTGCAACTGTAGCATTGGATGTGAGGAATAAGGAAGTGCAGGTGGTAAGAATTCTCAAATGTTCTTTCTGCAAAATCTGGGGACAGCTTCAAGAGAGATCCTTCAGTACTTTCTCACCAGCCTTGTTTAGCGGAAGAACCCAAATTTAATAGCCGTAGCTGTCTCTGTAGTCCATGGAAAATGTAATTAGATGAGTAATTTTTTATCTTCTTTGAGCTGAATGGTACTCAGGAGATGCCTGTCTCTTTCCAAGGTCTCCAGGAGCAGGCTAGGCTCCCAATTGGTGTGACTGGCTCGAGCACCTGAAACATTCTGAGTCATCGCTTCTGTATTTTTGTTTGTTACAAAAGGAGTTGGTTGAAGTAAGTTTGAAGCTAACCTCTGAATTTCAAAGAAAGAATATGCCTTTGTGAGTGATCATAAATGTTCTAGTTGAACTTTGAAGGAACATTTCTGTAATTTCTCAACCTGTTATATCTATACTGTTATCAATAGAAAACTCATAACGGGTCATTGATTTTTAAGTGTAATCAGGGGTTAGCTAATTTTTTACTAGCTTTTATGTTTTAGAACATATGTTATCATTGAAAGAGAAAGCACATTACCAATAATCAGGGATGAGTTAAATAATGCTAGAATCATAGAATCAATAAGATTGGAAAAGACCTCTGAGATCCCCAAACCCAACCCCAGCCCACCCCAGCGTGCCCACTGTGTCCCTAGGTGCCACATCCCCACGGTTCTGGAACACCTCCAGGGACGGTGACCCCACCACCTCCCTGGGCAGCTGTGCCACTGCAGCACAGCTCTTTCTATGAAAAAATTCTTCCTAATATCCAACCTGAGTTACTAGAGTGTACATGACGTGTTTCAGCTTCATAGAGTCCTTCAAATCATAGCTAACGTCTCTGAACTATTTAAGCCATCGGAGAATTGTGAATGTTAGGCTTGTTTGTTCCTTCCCCTTGGCTTTCACACAATGTGCTTGATTCCTGTTACCAGGAGACTTTTGCTAATTTACACCTGTTGACAATGGCCTTTTGATAACTGGCCATGTGGGTGAATGGATTCTGAAATTTTGTCTGAACATCAAATCTGTGCATGCATAACTTGTTAAACCAAAGCATTTTTCCTCCTGTATAGCGTATAATTTAATCCATTATTATTGCCATCTTTAAAGACTGCATATGCCTGAAAACAGAAAATTAAATAACTGTTTGCTATTAATACAAATTATTGTGTTTTGACAGCTTGCTAATCAACTGGAGTAAAAATGGTGCTGTACAAACAGTGTGATTGCATTTTAAGTAATTTTTGTTTGCATGAAAATTCTCCTTGTTTGAGCCTTTGAACCCTTACAGGACTTGTACTCTGCAATGTGTTAACACTCATTCAAAAGCATTATAAAATAAACCTATGTTTGCATTGTGCACTGATGCAGAATGGATTTATCAGTATAATTACTCCGCATGTAGTCTTGGGAAGCACTTGGCCATCATATACTGGCTATAGATGTTACTTTCAGTATAAACTATATCAATGAATGTGCAAATGAATGATTCAGCATTGAGCAGATTTTGACATATTGTTACGTACTTTATACCATTCAGGTATGGGCTGTTTCTGGGGAGCTGAGAGGAAGTTTTGGAGACAGAAAGGAGTCTACTCCACTCACGTGGGTTACGCAGGAGGGTATACTCCGAATCCTACCTACAAGGAAGTCTGTTCAGGTAAGCTTGTCTCTTTGATTTTTAAGGATTGTGAGGTGGTCAGGTGCTGGAATGGGCTGCCCAGGGAGGTGGCGGAGTCACCGACCCTGGAGGTGTTCAAGGAACATTTAGATGTTGTGTTGAGGGACATGGTGTAGTGAGAGCTATTGGTGATGGGTGGATGGTTGGACTGGATGATCTTGTAGGTCTTTTCCAACCTTGGTGATTCCATGATTGTATGATTCTATAACAATAAAGAGTGAACAACTGACTGCAGCAACTGAAGAGACGTTTAAATAACACTGCTACCTACCCTGTGCCCTGAACTGCAAGGACATCTGTGGTATGCCCATCCCATCGCCATTTCCTACCATTCAGTAAGGTAGGAATACTTTGAGAAAAAAGAAAAAAAAAGATACAAGTTTTAGGTTTTCTTCGTTGCTTATTGTGTTTTAATGGATTTTCTCAGGAAGTGGATTCTTTTGCAACTTATTCAAATGTGTCTTTTAAAAAAAGTATGAGTTTTGATGTAAATTTTATTCATATTTAGTATGGACAGAAACCAGAAAGTGAGCACTTTTTCCTTTTCTTTCCATATAACCTCCTGGAAAAGTCTAGTTTTCTCATTTGTGTTATTATTAAAAATTTGTTAAATTTCTATGTAGTTCAATGCACAGCATCCTATCATTTCCAAATCAAATCCTTGCCTTTATTTTTCATTGCACTCCGTACTAATCCTTCTACAACACTGATAACCTACTGCAGCTTCTTTCTGTGGTCCAAAACATAGAACCACTGGCACCCAACTGACTCACGTTGCTGTTAAAGTAAGTTCTTGCTTTCCTATACTCTGTGATGGAGAACAACTTGGGGGTTTGCTTTTGCTTTGTTTTCTTGATAGCCCTTTTTATGCCAAATGCTGAAGTTGATATACTTATATACTAACAATCTATTGTGTAGGGTTGATGGAGTGTAAAGAATTCAGTGACACGAACAAATAATGGAACTCTAGCAACCATGTAGAAGTGCTGCAAGGCACTCAGAACAGGAGAAACTTTATAGAAAAAGTAAAAAAATATGTGAAAAAAGAGGTTTTAAAGTGGTATTTTATAGACAATACAGAGCTTGTAAGAAATTGCATTGTAAGTGCTAAAGAAAACGTACAGATTAGGGAGAATTTCTGCTGGTAACTCAGAGCAGCATGTAGAAATGTAAAAATGTCTAGAACAAAAAGAGGGATGCTATGCTTTTGTATTAACTAATACAGAGAGACCCAGAATTCCTGCGAAACAGCAAAGAGAAATACCACCTACGGAGGGATCAGTGATGCCTGTCCTACTAATCTATGCAATCTGTTGCTTCCTAATGCTTTCACTTCCTAATATTCCTGTGCTATCTACTTTGATCATTTGTCTGCATCATCTGTGAATTTATAAGCATATATAGCCTGCTGTAGGGTGCCTGCTTTGCAGGAGGGTTGGACTCGATGATCTCTAGAAGTCCCTTCCAGCCCCTACAGTTCTGATTCTGTGATTCTGTGATATGGTCGCTGGCCTATTTGTCATTTTTTGGCCACTCTATTTAATAACCTGAACATTAGTTAGATTGTTTGCATAGAATGGGGATATACAGAGTAGGGATGCGCAGAAACGTTTCTCTTTCCCAATGTACTCATTGTTCCAGTACACTGAGGTTAGTCCTGTTGGACTGTTGAGTCTTCCTCCAAGACCCTGACTGCTGGCTGTTGGCCAGGGGGGGATGTGAGCACAGGACAAGGTGTAGTCAGGGGAGCAGAGAAAAGATACCATGTCTTTTAGTCCTACACAATATATGCTGGTTTTATATTTTGGAATGGGTCAACAGTATTGTATGCTTTGTGTTTGATTTGGATACTTTGAAAGCTTTCTGATGCTACTTTATTTGTGTTACTTAATCAGCAGTGAACAAAAACGGTAATTTAACAGTAAGGATCCAGGAATAAAGGAATGGAAAAAAAAATATCTGCAAAGTCTGTTTCCTGACAATTTCGTTGTTAGGTTGGTAGTGCAAAACCACAGCTGAGGTTATTTTTTCAGTGCTTGCTTTTATGCACATTCACATGGTGGATGTTTGTATGCCTCCAGGTACTGGACACTGGTGGTGTTCTTCCTCAGAGATATCCATAAGGAAAAGCACATACTTCACAGCCTGGTCTCTGTGAGCATAAATGGGATGCGTACGTGCTGCATATTTCTGTTCTTAGTGGTGCAGCTGAGCTGAACTGGAGAATGTACTGATTCCTGCATGCTAATTTTTTTCTTCCTACTTAGCTTCTAGCTCCATTTTATTCTGATTTTATTCTGATTTTTTTTCCTGGCAGATTTTGTTTCATCTTTGAACATACCTTTTGGAAGTCTCTGTAGAAAGCTCTCACCAGCCCCCCTAAGATATTGCCATCTGGCTGCTTCTAGTTGCCGTAGTTTTCACTGGGGAGAACAACTTATGAAGCAGTAGACTTCAGTTGCACACTGTGTGATTGCCACTTTCCTCTTCATCTGTTCTGACAAGGTCATATCCGTGGCAAACACTTAACAGTTGTGGCCTCTAAATCCAGCTCTAGAAAGCACATTAATGCCACTAAAAGTTATCTGCTTGGCAAGTGTTTGAGCTTTGCATTCAAGCCATGCAGGCTGGAGAATCTGTGCAGGAAAGTTATTTTAATCCAACACCTTCCTGGCACTCTGCTCTGAAGGAACAAACAATAATTCTTTGGATTGAGCATGTAGCCCTTGTTCCAAGAGCACATCATCAGCGAGACCAGAGGCAAAACGGTGTGGATTTACTGTTTTGCCCAAGCTAAGGGCTCTCCAAACGTATCAACCAATGGTGCTTTTTTGATTTGATTCCATAGATGTAGGATTTAGTGCCATTTGAGAGGTGTGAGATTATCGCACCTGCCACGCTGTGGTCACATCTGACAGCTTTTTGTGGTTGCCCTTGGACTTCTTCAAAGTAATTGGATGCCTATTGTGCGAGCAGCTGATTGATATAGAATCACAGAATCATAGAATGGCCTGGGTTGAAAAGGACCACAATGATCATCTAGTTTCAACATATCTATGATGTCTGTGTGTACATTTACTATTCATCCTTCTGTCTGGAGCTAAGAGTATTGCCATGCCTTGTCAGTGTATGTGCGTATGGAGGCAGGGGACTGTGTGCCTGCTGAGATTTTCCAATCTCTTGTTCTTGGATGCATGAAGTTCCAGTCCTTGATCATGTATCTGATCCAAGCATGTCATATATTGAGGGAACTGGGATTGTTTAGCTTGGAGAAGAGAAGGCTCCAGGGAGACCTCATTGTGGCCTTCCAATACTTGAAGGGAGCGTATAAACAGGAGGGGGAACAGCTGTTTACGAGGGTGGATAGTGATAGGACAAGGGGGAATGGTTTTAAACTGAGACAGGAGAGGTTTAGGTTAGATATTAGAAAGAAGTTTTTCACCCAGAGGGTGGTGACGCACTGGAACAGGTTGCCCAAGGAGGCTGTGGATGCCCCATCCCTGGAGGCATTCAAGGCCAGGCTGGATGTGGCTCTGGGCAGCCTGGTCTGCTGGTTGGCGACCCTGCACATAGCAGGGGGGTTGAAACTAGATGATCGTTGTGGTCCTTTTCAACCCAGGCCATTCTATGATTCTATGATTCTATGATATATGTATTTGGAATGCTGATCTTTCTTACATTGCATAGGAAAAAGTTCCTGCTTTCTGTCTTACCAAGAGGGATAGGAATATTCTCTACATCCTTTGGCTCATAGAGCCTTTGAAGGTTTTTGATTTCTTGTGGATTTAGGGTGTCCCTTAATAATAATAACTAACATCTTGCTTAGAGTCCTATGTGGAGAACACTACTTTAAATGTAGTTGATCTGAAAGTCTGTAGTAACATGGCACTAATATTTGCATTTAAATGCCTGTAGGTTTAGGAATTACTGAGATGGAGACTCTTGAGTGTATTGATTGTGATTTGATACGCTGCTTCACGTTCACACTAGGTCTGTTAGTCATAAGTATCTTTTCATCTTCTTTCAAGTCTGTAAGAGCAAACCCCTATCTTCATAGACCTTGAAGAGCAGTCAAACCTAAGTCTGTTGGGGAGGTAGGAATGTCAAGGTTCAGCTCAGCGTCATTCTGCTCAGGTGCCGGGTAGATCATGTGAAGATTCTCCAATCAGACGATGTGGCATTGCCTTGTTAAATTGATGTCTAAGAGATAATTGAGTTATTTTGTGGCTCATAAACACAGTACTAAAAAGTTATTTTTACGTTGTATGGTGACAGCCATGCAGATGAAAATCTGAAAGGGCATTCTGGACTGGGTGAAGGATTTTGAGCTATATTTGGTGCGTTAGGCTAATACATAAATATGCTGGTTTTGGCCAGCATTAGACAGCACAGGATGTTCATTTGCTATGAAAAGTATTTTTGTACTTTTTTTTACAGATGTTCAGAGCAGTTCTGTGTTTATCTGTATATTCATAAGCTTTTTGAAATCTGCATAGCTCAAGTGGCTCTGAAATCAGAAGGGAAAAACTCTACTGTTGTTATTCATAAACTGGTGATGTACAATTACCATATAAAATCTGAAGCTAACAATGGTTTTCTTAAGAACAGAACAGTTGACAGTATTACGGTCCAGGCTGTTAACATGTAAGCAGGTCATTTTATTTTGTTTTGTTTTTTTTTTCCCCTGTGTTTGTCTTCAGTGACTGTAATAGAAGAAAAATAGATGAATGTGCCTGTTTATTATCCTTTATTTGTTACAGGGCTTAGTGAACATAACAGTATATTTGTTTAGTTAAACCCATTTATAATCTTGTCAATTCTCAATAACTTTCTGAAGCATATTCTCTTGTATACGGATCACAAGTCTTAATAATTAACAATGTAATATTGAAGTGCGCTATGTGGAATTAGTTCCTCTTTTGAGTTACATAAAATACTTGATGTGAAGTTGTTTTACATTTTGTATGCAGCAAGCCCACATTTCTTTTTTTTTCTGATGGATAATATTGCCTTTTGCATACCAATTAGTCTTTTGACTGATCCTGGTATGTAGGAGTTTCCATTCTCTTTAAGACATTTGGGCTTCCAGAGGTCACCTGGAAGACTTCTAAATAGTTAATGGAAGAGAGTGGAGAAAGGCAGAGCTAATTTCTTGCTCTGTTACCTCCCACCCCCTTGGTCAGCTGTTGATTTACAGAATTACTTCTCTCTCTCCTTCGTCTGAGCTCTGCATGAGAGAGGGCAAGACCAGCACTAGGATTCATGGTAGTTGATAGTTGGCATGTCTTCGCTGTAAGAAAGAAAATGCATGCAGAGGCCTTGACTCCGTGACATAGACCTTATTTGACATACTGTGCATTAATATCATTGCTAAAGAGAGAAACCAACAACAGAAAGTCTTTCTAGCATTTGCACAAGTTAGTATAGCAATATAAAGACCATGCAGTATGGGGAGATGCTTCTTTCTGTCTCAGATTTCTCATTCTGTCCGTGACACAGATGAACAACGATCAGTATACTGAGACACCACCTTACTTGAAAAGCCCTTAATTTAGACTTCACAACCCCATTCTGAAATGAGTCTGACTTTTGAAACTGCTTAAATATATAAACTACCAATATTCACTTTCTGTCTCTTGTAAAGGGATCTGAAGGTTTTCATGAACTAAGTCCACAAGATTAAAGCTTCCAAGCAGCAATGAGAATGGCTCAGAACATTTTCTTTTAGTATTAGTTCTCTGTCAGGAAAATAGATTCCTGTTGTGCCTTTATCTGTTCTTTTTTGTGTAAGCTCAGGATATAGGAATTTTACTGACTTACAGATTCTGTGAAGAATATCGGTGCTCATCATGGCCTTGATCTGTACAACATGCCTTGATATGGTTGGCCAGTTGCTCTACCTCTCACCTATTTTTTTTCCCGTTCACCCATCAGGAAGGAGGGAAAGGTCAACCAATCAAAGGACAAAATACCAAACTGATCAAAATTAATTCCACGTACTGTGGATATTACTGTTCTGTAATATTTTTTACAGCAACTGAAGAACAGGATATAGTAGAAAATACTTAATTTTTAATAACCAGATCACAGTTAGAATAAGTTGTGTCTATAATCATGAGACTGTAGTCCTTGGATCCTCCTATATGTGCAGAGAAAACCTTTTTATAACCCTATAATCTGTAATTCGTCCTCATTGCAGTTGCTAAGTCATGAAATAAAACGAATGCACCAATTTCACTTCACTTGGAAAGGTGATAGCAGATGCTGCTGCAGTGTTAAAGCCTTGGCAACAAGAAATATAACAGATGCATTGGATTTCAGTTACCTGCCGTATTGAAGTTCTACCTAGAAAATTGATGCTGTTGACATGACTGACATGTTCTTTTTCAATAGAAGAGTTTCTTATTAACTCGTTATGCCTTAGTATACCAGGATACAGAAACATGTTCTGTGGATTCGTCATTTAAAAACAAAAGGAAGAACAAATATTCTTACCGACCGTTGTCTGAAAAACAAGAAGCTGCCTGTCCACAAGGGATGGTGGCCGCTGTGCTCAGGGATCTCTGCTCCATCTTTAATCAAGGTTAAGTTAACATTCCTGTTTCAGAATCTGACTTCTGAGGGCTAATATCATGGCAGATCGAGGCTTGAAGAAATTAAACTGATATTTATTATTTAGGTACCTGCTTGTGCCTCGTGGCAAATTTCAAATCCTAATAGCCTCACTGCTATTCTCTGTTGTTTTATCTATTTATCTCAGCATTGCCCATAATCACAGGCTTAGGTAGTAGCAGCAGTATAAAACTAAATACATTATTTATTATTAACAACTTTATTTGAATTGTATTCCACTGAGATGTGTCGTTTCTGTCTTTCTCATCTCCTGGCTTTATGAAAGATATATATATAAGATGAAAATGTGATAGCCCCAGAAGTTGAAAGAACCATTACCAAGCGAGTCAAAGGCAAAATCTGACCTGCAGCCGACACCAAGCTCTCAAAGGAGCTTCATTTCCAGAAATGACTCCACGCTGGTTTAGGCCATGGCGTTCACCTTGTCACTGTGCCTGAAAACAGAAGGTGCTCCTCATTTTAGGCATGGAAACACAATGGTGGTTCCAATGTTTGTGAAAAGTACGACGTTACAAGAAGTCTCACATTTGCTATTGTGGTTAGTGTTTTTTTCTTTATGTTATTTTTTTCCAGAGGAAAAAATAACCTCCCCTATAAAGACAGGCTGAGGGAGCTGGGCTTGTTCAGCCTGGAGAAGGCTACAGGGTGACCTCATTGCAGCTTTTCAGTACCTAAAGGGAGCCTATAAACAGAAGGGGAGTCAACTCTTTGAAAGGGTAGATAACAGCAGGACAAGGGGAAACGGTTTTAAGTTGAAGGAGGGAAGATTGAGGTTGGATGTCAGGAGGAAGTTCTTTCCTATGAGAGTGGTGAGGTGCTGGAACAGCTGCCCAGAGAGGCTGTGGATGCCCCGTCCATCCCTGGAGGTGTTAAAGGCCAGGTTGGATGGGGCCCTGGGCAGCCTGGACTAGAATAAAATGTGGAGGTTGGTGGCCCTGCCTGTGGCGGGGGGGTTGGAACTTCATGATCCTTGAGGTCCCTTCCAACCCAAACATTCTATGATTCTATGAGAAGACAGTTGGAAATACAAAGACCAACTGCCAAGCTGTCCTCCCAGAAGTACAGATGACTGTAACTCTGCTGAGGTTACCTGTGGGTATTCCAATGCATGAAAACCATTTGTGGGATGTAATACTTCAGTGTCATGCGTAACGTGAGACTGCAAGTGAAAAGAAAGAGGAAAAACCACAGGCAAGAGAACGTCGTGTGGGCAGAGACAGGAGATTGAAGAAACTTGGGAGAAGTTTGGTGCTGGGAGAGCACTGACCTCTGAGTAAAGCAGGTGGTAGAAAGCGTTTGCATTCTCCCTGTATTTCTTGTCTACTGTGGTCCATTTATTGTATTTCACCGCTCCTACTGTGCCTTCCCCAAGCTGAAGTCTTCATTGAATGGCACATGGCTGAAGTGCTGTTGAGATAACATGGATGTTTTAGAGAATATGTTTTTCCTGACTTTGGGAGTGTACTGAAATGACTGTGTGTAAACACAACACACTTTGACTTATTCCATTAACAGAACATCTTCCTATGCTGGCATACAAATTCAAAACTATCTCACTGTGTTGATTAAGATTTTGAATACAAGTGACCTGCATAGTTCTTATGTCTTGGTTGAATGATGATAAAAGAAATCTAATCACAAGACTTTAGCTTTCTTCTTCATGCTCAGCTGTGCCCAAGAGGATTATTATATCTAAGTTTATAATAAGCAGAATTCTGGTTGTGTGCTCTCTCACAAAAATTTCTCAGGGTGAGACAAGAATTTGGTCTGGTGATAGGAGAGGCAGGGCCTTTGGGGCTGTAATATCAGGGTAAAGGATGCTCAGAGAGCAATAGACTTGGTGATCTCGAAGGTCTTTTCCAATCTAGATGGTTCTGTGATTTCAAGGAGAAAGCCAGACTGCAAGTTCACAGCATTACTCACACAAAAATAAGAAAAACCATTAAAATCCCTTTGGGACTATGACACACAGTAGTAGGCAGTGTATGACTTATTTAGAGAGGTTTATAAAGAGAAGACAGACACTACAGAAGTAACTCATTTTTTTTTTTTAATGTTAGCTAAGCACACACCAAAAGATGAAGTGAAAATAACACTTGGCTCAATTATAGCTTTTTTTTTTCCTGATTACTTTTGGTCAACAGAGAAATAAAAGAAATTAAGAAGTTGGTACCAAGTAGAACATTAATATTTTTTTATTGCACCTAAATTTTAAGGATGGATTAAAAAAAGGGGACGATGTTTTACAGTGGCACTTTGGCCATTGGAAGAGTTCATTTTGAAAAGGATGACACCCTACTTTTCAGAACTCTACACTATTCCATTAAATAGAATAATCTAAAGAGTTGTTCATTTACTTGGTCAAGCTTCTGGGTGCATTCTGGGAGGAAAAGGCTCATAAAATAGCAAGGAAATGTTTTCTGAAAGAGATCAAGAAGTCTGCTGATAGAGTCCTGTCTTGGTAAAGCAAACAAATGAATGCTACTTCAGGAAGTGCTCTTTTCATTTTTATTGTTGATAATTTGCTGTAAGCTGGGACTTGAGCGCGTCCATTTTATGTGCATTCCTTTTAGAAGAGCCAAATCTGCTACAAATTCTTTCATGCACTAGAGATGGTAATGGTTGGAAAACCAGTAAATTATGATGGAGTCAGATGTCTGGTGTAAGAGAAGGGATATGATGCCACCTGCAAACTCCTACATGAGGCATTAAAGCCTATTGCTAGGTAGCAGCTTTATGTTTGTCTGCTGTCTGCTTGGATGCCCAAAGTACTGCTGTAATCGCAGTAGTGACCTACAAAGCTCAGGCTTCTGAAATGGCCATTGTCCAGTTTTTTATTTGAAGACCCAAAGTGATGGGAAATCTGCCATTTCCATTAGTAGGAAACTTCCTCGCAGTAATAGGGTGCAAGAGCTGTCATCATAGATCAGTAACATGACTCAGATCTATTTAGAACTGCAGCAGAGATTTTTACCACCAAAGCTCGATGGACAGTCCATAAGCCACTCAAGATACTTCTGACAGAAGCAGCTGGTAAGTTGAAATGTGTTTCCTGTATTGCTTCACACCAAGGATCCCTTTAATCTAACAATCTCCTTCTGCACAAGTTGGCACTTTTTCTTTCTTCATACACCTCCCAGCTTCCAGCTATATGAAGAGGACATGAATTTAATAACTGCTGTATTAATTTACCTGTTCATTTAGTGTGACTTTGTTTTTGGCATTCACAAATAGGGGGGAAATTTGTGGTTTCAATGACTCTAGAACTGAACCGGTTCAGGAAGTTTCAGTGTGAAATTATAGAATCATAGACTGGCCTGGGCTGAAAAGGACCACAATGACCATCCAGTTCCAACCCCCTGCTATGTGCAGGGTCGCCAACCACCAGACCAGGCTGCCCAGAGCCACATCCAGCCTGGCCTTGAGTGCCTCCAGGGATGGAGCATCCACAGCCTCCTTGGGCTAACTTGCTGTAGTTAGCCAACATTTTGCTAAAAGTTGGTTCTTGACAGTATCAATGTGTCTGGGAATGAAGATTTTCCACTGAGGAGTACATGTGTGTGTAAAAGGGCATTAGTTGCTTTATTAACCCTCTGCCGCAGTAATGATTATTCCATAAAAACATGTTGTATTTCTGTCCTATCAGCAGAGCACAAAGCATCAGGGAAGTTGGAAAATGGGGGAAAGCATGGTAATGGGGAAAAAACAAACAGCAGATCTTTCTTAGGGGATCTGAAAACATCAGCTTCTTTTTTTTTCTGAGCAGTTCCTGCTCTGAAAGACTTCTGTAATGCATCTTTGGAGGCTTTCACTTTGACACCAAGGAAGGAGAATTTTCTTCGTGGCTGCACATCACATGGCATCAGCTTCCCTGCTGACAGGAGGTGTTCTTTCCTACCCAGCACTTACAGCAGTCACTGTCATTCATCTGCACTGGATTCAAGTTGTAGGTGAACTGTGACCACCAGCAGGACTGAGAACACACCTCATTTCCACATCAATGAAATCTCTTCAGCCTGTTGATATGGACAAAGTGGCCCATCTGAGGTATCTGCCCTTAAACCTGTACTTCAAAAGAGGCAGCAGCTGCCTGCTGCTTATAGAGAGACTGCTTGGTGCTGCAGATGCTCTTAAAAGCGTCATCAGGGTGAACTCCTGGAAGGACATCATCTCCTCTTTAGCTTCTAGAGACAGCTTCTTTGTTATCAGCACTAGTGACATCCCTAGAAGAGTTGTCATAGCTACGCAGAGGCTCTATTTATGTCAGCAAACAGAACAGGGTGCAGATCTGGGCATTAGTTTGACATTGCTTTGGCAGTGCCTGCTATGCTCTGAGCCAGGCCAGGAGCCTTTCCCAGACAGTTCCCGGGCACTGCTAATGGTTAATGTGGTACAGGTGTCCATATCCAGTAAGCAGTGTGGATGCACAAACCCTGTTTTGGAGCATAAAATGTTTAGGATCATAGAACCATTCAGGTTGGAAAAGGCCTCTAAGATCCCAAACCAAACCCCAGCCCACCCCCACCATACCCACTGACCACGTCCCTCAGTGCCACATCTCTGTGGTTCTTGAACCCCTCCAGGGGCGGGGACCCACCACCTCCGTGGGCAGCTGTGCCACTGCATCACCGCTCTTTATGAGAAGAAATATTTCCTAATATCCAACCTGAACCTCCCCTGACACAACTTGAGGCCATCACCTCTCGTCCTATCGCCATAACCTGGGAGAATAGGTCAACCTCCGCCTTGCCACAACCTCCATTTGGAGTTGTAGGGGCAGTAAGATCTCTCCTGAGCTCCTCTTCTCCAGACTGAGCCATCCCAGTTCCCTCAGCTGACCCTTCACAGCTTCATTGCCTTTCTTTAGTTGTGAGATGAGTCGTCGTGCAGTTGGCCTTAAGGCCAGAGAGTAATCCTAGGCTTTTTGTATTGACTAATGAATATATTACACGGAGAAAATGAGTGGACTCTTTGGACTGCCCTACTTTGTTTGGAAGTGTGTCGTCTCTAGTGGCCGCTCTTTACATCCAGTGCACTTTCACTTCAGGGTTCCTAAGAGTTTTGTGGCTGCAAAAAAGCAAGAAGGAATGATCAGCTTTATTCCTTCACCTCTGCAAGAGGTGCGTGCCTGGAGACACTTCAGTACCCATTACTGAGAGCAAAATACACAGCGACAGTGCTTGCATACATGTGTGCCCACAATGCTAGTGCACAGATCAAGTCCATCCAGTGAAAACTGAAGTGACTAACCTTATTTTTTGTCGACTAGTTCCCTGTTTGGTTTTACCCAGTTAATCCAGTGAAGTGATTTGATTAGAAACTATTTTTATTTTCTTCGCTAGCAGTGAAAAATGTTAATTGTAGCTGAAATGCCTTTGAGTGATCGTGTTCGAATGTCACATTTCCATAAATTCTGTGCAGTTTACTTTCTGCTATTATAGTGCTGCAGTGGAGGAAAAATATTAAAAATCTGTCACTAATGTTTTGAATACTAGACTTGGCACAGACTATGACCTTGCTGGGGAAAGCACAGAGAAACAAAGTCGTTTTTCCCCAAAGCTTACAGTGTAAAGCTAAGAGAAAAGACAAAGGGTTACTGCAGACAGTTGGAGAAATCAAAGGAAATAATAAGATGATCTTAGCACAGCAGTACAAACATGCCCCTGATTTGATACTGCCTGGTTCTGAGTAGGAAAGTAAGCAAATGGAAGGCAATTTCAACTGTTGTATCCTTGGGCTCAAGTTTAACCTGAAACATAGAATCACTCAGGTTGGAAAAGACAACTGAGATCCCCAAGTCCAACCCCAGCCCACCCCACCATGCCCACTGCCCACGTCCCTCAGTGCCACATCCCCACAGTTCTGGAGCATCTCCAGGGACGGTGACCCCACCACCTCCCTGGGCAGCCTATGCCAGAACATGAATGCTCTTTTGGAGCAGTTCTTCCTAATATCCAACCTGAACCTTCCCTGGCACAACTTTGGGCCATTATGCAGCATAATGCAGCCTGTGACATTCGTTCTTGTTGAGAAGGGGGTGGCAGAAGTTTTTCAGCCCATGTGGAAGGCTGCTGGGAGCAGGTATGCATGGTAGGAGTCCCATGGTGCTCGCTGAAGAGTTGCTTGAACAGAAGGACTGCATCACCATGGGCATTGCTGAGCTCTTCTTGACTTCATTCTAACACTTCTGCCACCCTGTTGTGCTTCCCTTTGGGTTCAGTCTTTCTACAGGCATAGGAAACAGGGATGCTTCCAGCTGCTTGGAGTTACTCCTGCAGCACAATGCATGAATCAGTAGAACATGCATTACAGCTGGCAGCCTTGACTAAGATGCATCTCCTTAATTATAAAGGTTAGAAGACATTCCAAGAAGAGGTAGAAATTTGCCATCACTGAGAAATCTTTAAATTAGGACTTGTTTATCTTTCTGAAATATGTTCATCTTAGCCATCAGCTATTAGGTTTGCTGCTGTGGAGGAATATTTTCCTCCCCAGATGGAAGTCGTGGTTTAAATTCTCTTGTGTGTGTTACTCAGGAGGTCATAATGGCTATAAGATTTCTTAATTCATCCTGGAAGGGTGACAGGTACTATGTACCAAACATAAAGTTTGCAGTATCAACTATACCACCATTGCATGTTGTTTACTTTTTGTTTTCTCTCTGTTTTATAATTATAGTGTTTTAGATTTCCTGGAAAGGATACAGGATTTAATCATGTCATTATGTGTGCTGGATGCTGTGAAAATTCTTTGTTCCAACTCAAGTGGAACACCGTTGTAATACTCTTAGCACCTATTAAAAAAAGTAATAAGCTGGGCCAGATTGATCCTAGGCATAATTCTGCTGATGTCAATGATGTTACATCAGAAAGAACTCGGTCTGTTAATATGATGGTGAAAGAGAAGAATGGAAAGTGAGTTGCAAACATCTTGGAAAAGTAAGTTCCACTCTCATTGATTAAGTTCTATTTGTGGAAAGTTCTGGAGATGCACAGCATTGCAAGAGTGTAAAATACTATTATTGATTGTTACTATTATCTATTTTTCTTTATTTTCATTGCACTGTGTATAGTGAGGAATACGGTCAGGATTCTATTCCATTTTTCTTTTGAGATTTTGGCAGCACACTTCACTTCAGCAGAGCTGACCCTGAACCAGTGGTAGGTGCAGATGGGACCATTATTTTTCACTGCTTCATTTGTTTTGATTTAACAAATGACTTCATTTTCTTTCTTTCCTCATTCATCTTTGTTCAGGGACAATTTAGCCCTTCTACAGGTCTTCAAAGGTGTTCAAAGACAGGAGTAATGTGTAATGAGTTCTCCGCTCACAGTGCAGTCTCCCAGCCTGCCTTTGTGATCCATTCAGAAGTCTTTAAGGGAAGCTAAAATTTAATGGAAAAATATAGATTGGGATTTGGTGTACTTGGTAGGACCTAATTTACATGAATTAAGTAGGTCACATTTTGGATGGAGAAGGGATGTCTTATGCTTCTGAATGTGCGGCAACATGTGATCCAGAATGGAAATGTGGTGGGTATAGAACCAAAAAAGGTGAGGTTCTCAGTTAGGAAAAGGAAGAACTGAAGTTCCAGATTTGGCTCCCCACAGTACAAAAAAGAAAATAAAATTGTTAGCCGCAATTGTCCTAACCATTAGATGAAAGCAATTGGAAGTTTCCCATCTGGCTCTTCGCATCTTGAATTTGTGGCTACACAGTGGGATGTACTTCCTGAGCGTCTCCTCTTGCTAGCAGTGAGGATGCTCCCTAGAGATGTAGGTCCCCTATTTTGTGAGTCATTTGGGATCCAGGTAGCAAACTTGTATCAGAAATAGTGCAGCCAGCAGGAGCAGGGAGGTGATGGTCCCTCTGTACTCTGCTCTGATCAGACCACACTTCAAGTAATGTGTTCTGATTTGGGCCCCGCACTACAAGAAGAACATTGAGGTGCTGGAGTGCGTGCAGAGAAGGGCAATGAAACTATGATGGATCTGGAGCACAAGTGTTATGGGGAGTGGCTGAGGGCACTGGGATGGGTCAGTCTGGAGCAGAGGAGCTCAGGGGAGACCTCATTGCTCTCTGTAACTCCCTGGAGGGTTATGGCAAGGTTGAGATTGGCCTCTTCTCCCAAGTAACAGTGGTAGAATGAGAGGTAATGGCCTCAGGTTGTGCCAGGGGAGGTTCAGTTTATTCCCATAGGGAGTGGTGCTGCAGTGGCACAGCTGCTCAGGGAGGTGGTGGGGTCACCATCCCTGGAGGTGTTCCAGAGCCGTGGGGATGTGGCACTGAGGGACGTGGGCAGTGGGCACGGTGGCGTGGGCTGGGGTTGGACTTGGGGATCTTAGAGGTCTTTTGCAATATTTATGATTCTAGGATTCTAACTTTCTGAGCAGGCGTTTGATGTGAGGACTGTTGCACCAGAAGTGTGTAACATGTTGGTACCAGCTTCTGCTGCTTTCGACTGAATTATCCAGGAGGAGCAAAATCCTCTTTTGTGGCCTTTCCTAGATATTCACAAATACTGAACCCCACCAGAGCCTGTACTGATTAGTACTATCTTTTTGGTAGCAGTGTGGATTCAAGGAACTTCACATAATAAAGAGAATCCTTTCTAAAGCCTGCTGGAAGGATAACTATTTGAGAAATGATGGAAAAGGAAATAATTAATTAAGAAGGAGAAACATTTGCAGCAAAGCTGCATTTTTTGCTGCTGCTGTTAAAGTAGGCCGATTTGATCTCATACTAAAAGCACAGGAATAAATAGTGTCACAACAGATATGGAAGGCATATTCTGCAGCCCTATTTCCTATAGGGCCAAATGTCTTACTGCATATTCATCTATTTACTGCCTTGAATTCCTTTCTCGTTCCTTTATTTTCAATATGATAATAGACTTTTCCCTGTGCAGACTCATTGTTACCATGAAATAGAATTTGTCTACACCTGATAAGTTCATACAACGCGTGAGGGCAGAATTCATCAAAACAATTGAACTATGAGTGGTGATATCACTCAGTTGCTTTTTGCCTCCTTTATTCTCATCTTCCTGCATTAGCATTGTTAAACAGGAGCTGCTCTGCCAGAATGTCAAAGAATATCTTACAAACGCAGTTGCCATAGTGTTATACCTGGATAGGAATTCTTTTTATATCACTGCCGCGATAAGTGGTTATTTATTTGTCCTTAACCATATTTAATAGCTCTTAATTAGAAGGATGACATGCGTTAAGGAACATCTTGTCTAGCAGAGCTATCGCTCCCATTGTGCTTGATAAAGATTACACAAAACTTCTCCAGATAACTTATTAAAGAATAAGTTACAAAAAAATAACTCTCTCTTTTCTCCCCTCTTCCAAGACTCCCCAAACTCCCACTGCAGTTGTCACTTACACCAGCAACACAAACATCCTCTCCTCTTTGGGAAACCCTCCCACAAGCGAAACCTCTCCCTGACTGCAGGAGGGGGAAGATCTTCCCATTTAATTACCCTCACTCTGAAAACCAGGAGCAGAAGCTTTGCTCATTCAGCACTGTGGGCTTGGTCAGCACATGCTTTCTTCTCCGTTGAGCTCTTGTCTTTCGTATCTCTCAGCAGTGGATTTAATGCTGGACCTCGCCTGGCAGCTCTTTGGAGCAGAACATATTGCAGGAGGCAGGAGCAGTGCCTCAGCTGGGCTTTGCCTTGAGACTCAGCTGATTCCGTTCTATTCTTGGCTCCAAGGCTGACTTGGGTGACCTTCAGCTCTTCCTGCCTATTGTCCTCATGTATAAAAAAGGGAATACTTTATCTCATGAAGCGCTTTGAAATCTACAGCAGCACGGGTTTTTTCTGGTAGCGATGTGTGGGAGGAGAGCGCAGTAACACGAAGAAATAAAACATTTTCTTTTATCACCTTTAGTCATAGAGTATTCCAACTGATGTATTTACATATTTATATTTCTACGTAGCTTTATTTGGCTGAAAAGAAACTTTGTGTCAGAACATTTTCCATTAAACCTAATTTCCAGTGTCCATTTTTATATTCTGATGTCTTTCTGGTCTTGCAGGATGCAGGGAGAAAATATCCATGTGCGTTATGTGCAGTCTTCCTTGGGTAATCTCTAATTGTGCGAGGTTTACAGAATGTCACGATACAATTGCAGCCCCACAGGTCCTCTCTGGATATGTCATAAGAACAGGAATTTTAATGTGAAATACATTTTCAGAGGTTTTTATACGTCTGCAGAATGAAACATGACAGCTTTGTTCTGTGCTTGAACGTGCTGTGCAAATGCTCTGACTTCATCAGAGGTACTATTTTCGTTTATGACAGAGTTACTGAGGACAAAAACCTGCATCTTTCCCCCCACCCCCCAAATCTCTATTGTTTTGACATACTGAATATAAGAAAAAATGTAATAGCAAAGGAAATATAGTATTTTCCCCCTATAGGAAGGTCTATGTCGTATTTACTGTCTCCTTCATTGAAGACCTGTTATGAAGATTGAATGTTAAAAAAATCCTTCTCCGGCAGGTTTGTTCTAAAGCACCTAATTCTTCTTTGAAGGTTTTTATTCCCCTAGAAGTATTAAAAACACTTTTTCTGTATCTCCTTAGTTGAATGCAGCAATATTCCAGCACTACAAGCCAAGGTAAATCTTATTTCATTGTAAAACTACTACCTTGACATAACCAAAATAATAATAATAAAAAAGCCCTCAGGGAAAAAGAGCCAACAACCCTGAAGCCAGAAATTACTGCTTATGCAAGAGTAGCGTTAGTGGTTGTGCCATTCCCTTTTAAATAATTCCTCTCTAATTGGTAACCCAATGTAATGGGTAAGTGAACATATTTCACAGCAGCAGCTGTTGGATGTTCAATGACTGGAAAATACAGTGATGGTTAAGTGTATGGAGTACTCATCCCATCAGTAAGAGTAAGTTAATCATATACAATTCACTGAACAGTAGAGTTGCATTTGCAGAGCAGTGGGCTGCCTTTTAATTGTTGTAGGTCTTTTTCAATATCTTGCAGTATCTTTTGTCTCAGCTGTAGCAGTTTTGGTTGCATCCCTAAAACTGTCAGTCTTCCTTATTTTTGCAAGGGCCTAACAATTCCTCCTTCACAATGCAGCTTAAATTGGACCAGATGCTGCATCAATAGAACAGTCTGCCCATCTCAGAGGCATTAAGCCCAAAATTATTTAGAAAATTGAAGCCTTTAACGTACTCTGGATTAATGTGATTAAGTAGAGCTTGCTTTAATTCATAGCCATCTATTCCTTTATTAATAGCCATTTCATCAACAGGAGCAGCACATATGGGTACAAGATGACTGAAAGTTAAATTGATTGCTGTAAGCCTGTAAGAAAAGCATTTAATGTTTCAATAATAACTGATGTAAGACTTCACTGTGGGGCATTTTAGATAGAGTAAGACCAGCTTATAGGCACAGTATTTATTAACATCCTTTAATTTTTAATATAAATGAAAGTCTTTTTCTTTTCTATCCCTTCTTTAAGTCAGCATTTGATATACAAGATCATTGCAGTTATAAAGGAGAGTCTCTGATGTGAGTGGTAACAGCTGGGCCAGGGCATAGTGGAGTCTAGACTTGTATCAGGCTTAGGGAAAGATAAAATGGAACAGAGGTTCATTTTGTGTGGGTATACGTATCCATGCATCCTCCAGTGACACACATTTCTGATCCTACAATCGTTACACATACTGGAAGCTTGTATACCCATAATAAAACAGGTCTATGATTCACACACTTATACTCCATTTTTGGGGAAGGTTTGGGTAGTCCTCATTTATTTCCCAATTCAGTGATGGGTATCATAGAATCACAGAATGGTTTGGGTTGGAAGGGACCTTTAAGATCATCCAGTCCCAACCTCCTACTATAGGCAGGGACACCTCCCTCTAGACCAGGTTGCTCACAGCCCCATCCAGCCTGGCTTTGAGTGCTTCCAGGGAGGGGGCATCCACAGCCTCACTGGGCAACCTGTTCCAGTGTCTCACCACCCTTACAGTAAAGATTTTCTTCCTGATACCTAGTCTAAATCTGCCCTCTTCCTGTTTTTGTGTATTAATTATGTATACAAGCACACACATTGCTGCCTGGAACCTGGAGCTGGACTTTATAGTGGGTTCTTTCCAGCTTGGGATATTCTATGATTCTATGTATAAGGAGAGGAGAGAGACATTTATAGTTGGCATTTTTAAGAGGCATGAAAGAATGAAAATCAGTGAGTTGCTCTTAGGAATGAATTGCACTTTTTGTTTAAGTAATCGGTTTTGGCAAGTTTATAATCCAGCCTTAAAGGAATGGGTACTTTTTCAGAAAGTAATAGAAGGAGACTGTCTCACAGGAGGGTGAACCGCTAATTAGATTGTCACAGTGTTTGTTAACAAATGTCATGGAATGTATCAGAGCAGGTAGATTGAAGTTGGGGAGTAGTCCAAAATACTACTGATAAGGCTTTAAGGAACAGCATTTGAGAAGCTTGTAATTCAATATACACGTAGGAGTCTGGGTGATTAGCTTTTACTACATTCCTAATTATTGTATGTTGGAAGTTAGATAAGGTGAGTCAAAACTGCATCCCATTCTCAGTTTGGGCAGAGGGCAGTCAGTGAGATTCTCAGGGGAAGATACGCAGTCCCCAATCAAGACGTCGACGCTTCTAGACATAGAGGTTAAAAAAACTTTCAGTGTTAAGAAACTGCATTGTGTTACAGATTGAAATTATGTAACCTATGCTTCTCTCCCTTAGCAAAGCTGGAAAGCTTCTGACAATATGGGGAAAAGCCTCTTCAAGGAGTGAAGCATTAGAACAGGTTTCCCAGAGAGGTTGTGGATGCCCCATCCCTGGAGGCATTCAAGGCCAGGCTGGATGTGGCTCTGGGCAGCCTGGTCTGGTGGTTGGCGACCCTGCACACAGCAGGGGGTTGAAACTAGATGGTCATTGTGGTCCTTTTCAACCCAGGCCATTCTATGATTCTATGATATCCACGAGAAAAGAATGTGTGTCCCTCATTGTGCCAGATTCTATTAAGTTCAAATAGATCTCACTGTTATATGTACTGTGCATGAGACACAAATGTGAGGACAGTGTTTCATATTATTTGAAGGTATCAGTTTCTTGATTTATGTTTTTAAATAGGTATTAATAACTACTTTCCCTCCCCCATTGTTTTCTAAATACTTTTGGGCATCCACGTTGGTCATTTCTTTTTGGATGAATTAATATCAAGGAATACTGGTTTCATTTGAATTAAAATCATTTTTGGCCTTTCTTAAATATTCCCATTTAAGTGTGAATTTTAGGAAGGATAGAAGTGACCTGCAATTTAAGACTCTTGATTTGTGAGTGGTTGCATGGAGATAATGGATAGTCAAATACAATGAATGTCCATTAGGTTTAAAAAGGAGATAAATGCTTTCACTGGTTTAACGTGAAGTACAACTTTTACATTTATGCAAAAGTGGCTAAAACATCTTCTGTCACAGGTAAGTAACAGTATTAACAGTAAACAGTGTACTGAAATAAATTTTAATTAATTTACTCAGCGACTGAAATAAAGGTTGCTCTTATTGGTCTATTATGGCATAATTAATCATCAGTAATAATTCATATTACATGGCTTCGTGAGGTTAAGCATTGGCACAGCCATTCATTAAAGTTGGAGTGAGAATTAATAATGTCTACAAGGTTTGCCGCAAAAAAAAAAGTGAAATATCTGTAAAGATTTATTAAAGGCTAACAATTGATCTACTTGCCTTTATTTTTCAAACCTGATCTCAGATATGGGTCACACAGCTGTAGAAATATATTAGCTGGCATTTGATCTGTTTGCAGCGGTTAATGGTCTTTGTGAAACCTCTGACACCACGTAGCATATTTTTCGTGGTGTCCTTAAGAAGATGCTTGTCGTCACTAGGTGGGGTTTTTATGCTCAGGGTGAGATCCTAGGAATGAAGAATTTCCATTGTCAGAAAGGAAAGACTCTAAAACATCCGTGTAGCCTTCGATGATGTCGGCTTCTTCTCATTGCAGGGCTGCTCATCAGGAAGGCTGGTGACAATAAATATGCAGCCAAGGAGCAGTTGATTCTTTCCACCACTTTTAGTGGGTGACATGACTTTTATTCTTTGTACATCAGCTTGCATAGTGAGATGGCAGCTACAATTGGCAGTGTATCATAGAATCATAGAATGGCTTGGGTTGGAAGGGACCTCAAAGGTCATCTGTTCCAATGCCCTGCTGTGGGCTGGGTGCCTCCCACCAGAAAAGACTGCTCAGAGCCCCATGCAACCTGGCCTCAAGCACCTCTAGGGATGGGATATTCAAGTATTATAATGTTCAGGCATTACAGTAATGAAATATGGCAACCACATTTTCTTGTTTGACCTGAAGTTGGAGTAGCTAACCTGTTTACCGTGAGTTTCCAACCTCATCCTTCCCCTTCTCTTTGCTTCATTGCTCTTCTTTACCCATTCTCTGCCAATTCAGTCTTCTACTTTCAAACTCATTTGATTATCATCCTCTTAAGTCCTTTAAATAACTTTTTAATCAGCCAGCCAGCCAATTTTTCCACCCTACCTCCCCTATCTCACTTCTATCACCCACCACATCTGTACATGTCTTACTGACCTGATTCCAGCCCCTCTGCAATTTTTAATACTTATACCAGGCAAATTTTTAGCTTCCTCCCTCGATGATCCTTCATGAGTATCACTTTAACATGGACAACACTGCAGTTTATGTTTGAAAACGAGGTAGTGGGATTTCAAAAGCTCTTAGGGAGGAGTGTTCTGCTTCACCAAAGCACTGGAAAAGAAACAACAAAATACTTTTCTTATGCTTTCAGATGGAGATCTTTTGTTCTTGATCCCATTTTTTCAGTTTCTTTGTCTTGTCTACTTTTGTTTTGAATATGCCTTCTTTGCCTGTGTCCCCAGACATCAGCCTTTTAACAGTTCTCTATGGCAGGTCCAACATAATAGCATGGATTTTTGTAATTATCGACCTCTCAGTAACGAGCATCACCTACACCTTATGTCTGCTTGCTCAGTTCTTCCCAGTATTCTCATAGCTGTATTCCACACAAGTGAACTGTCAATGCTTTATCCTTTAACTCCATTACACAGGTTGATTCTGGCAAACAGTTCTGCAGAAAACAGGTTGCTTGACCACTTTTTGAATATTCTAGAACTCTATTGTTAGTTTTCATGGGCCTAAAAGTATTTAATTGGAACCTTTGATTACTATAAATTAATCTTGAATGTTCATCCTGGTACTCTTTTCTCTGGAACCCCGTGGGTGTCTCTCTGTCATCATCATGTCCTCTGCTCTGTTGCTATCTCTTTGCAGTTTGCTGTCTATGAGAGGTCTCTGGTGAAACCATCTTCTGCTTTTTCCATGTTTGTTTTGGGAAATAATGATCCTAATCATATTTGTATATAGCAAATAGCCGTCAGATTAGTTTAATAATAATTAGATATGAAAGAGAAGGTGTAGGAGCACAAATAACAGCAATATTTCTCCTTTCCTTTCCTTTCCTTTCCTTT